>JBBPQC010000056.1:0-51718 GCA_038092295.1 Leccinum arenicola | reverse complement strand
GGAGGTATCCTTATCCGCCGAGGGGGGGGGGGGGGGGGTTTATTAACACACGAGAAGTTCCCGCCTTCGTTCGATCATCGTGGAGGACGGGGACGGGGCGCGGGTATAAGGGACACGATAGGGGGTGGACCAGGTGGACTGTATGTGCTGCCGCTGATGGCGTCGTCGTAATGGGCGGAAGTACTGTTTTACTGTTGATGGGTTGGTTTGAATATGATGCGGGTGTATGAGGGATGTCTGTCGTATTGTAGGTACATGCTATCTCGGTGTGTTAGCGTCTCCTCTGAAAAACTCAGCTGTCACCACGGCGGACGGATCCTGGACTGGACCGATGATCTTTGACACTTTTCTTCCGTCTTGTTAGAACTTGAATGGTCATATTCGACCAATCTCCTCCGTTCGAGCCAACGCCGTGACTGTCAAGCACAGCCGATGAAAATGACGATGCTTGATTTGATCATTGCGCCCTGCCGACGGAGCTGCACACGACCGGATTGCGTACACGGGAAACGTCATATTGTTTGCAGAATGGATATGCAATGGGAAGAAAGTACTTCCAGACTGCCGCGATGGCAGGCTCAGGCCCAGATCAGGAGTAGATCCAAATGTATGACTATGAAGGGGAGACTGATGACAGAGATGGCAGAGATTAATATAGCTACAGTAGTTGCCCTTCAGATCACCTGGTATAGCAAATCAGATACGCCGCCCGTAGGCGCATCCCTGATCACCGCGGCGATTTGGATCCCCTCCCCCCACAAAAAAAAAAAAAAAAGGCGGCGATTATTGGTGAGTGTTCGCAGAGTTGTTCAAGAGACTTAGAGGGGCACATGCGCAAAAATGAAAGCGCGGCGGTTTAGCCGACAAAAGGGACAACAATGTGCAATATGTGAAAGGCAAAACTATGAACAGAACTGTTTCCCAAACGCAGCAAAGACGGAGGTAGTAAAACCTAGCAATGTCGATCTCTGAATTAATGGTTCGATCAATCAGTCAGTGAGCATCAATCAACTATCAAGGATGAGCGTGATGCTGCATCACAATGACTGCATCACGTATGTGACCGATTTCCTGAAAAAAAAAAAAGAACATGCTCGGATAAGAATTCATAGGTGAGTACAATGGACACCGACATGTGGCGCAATGGAATAACATGCGCAATTGATCCAGCATGGCCATAAAGTCGACAACAGGACCAGACATGGACTGACGCACGCAATTGTATGCCAGCGGTTGTTTGTTCAGCGAGCACAGCGAACAATGCATGGATGCTCACTCACTACCAAGAGGAGATCATCGTTGCATTGATGATATCCAGGAACTGTACCTCGTATGGGGCTCGCAGCAAATACTGGAGAGGACCATGGCCGTATTGCATGATGTCTTCAAGAGCGTGCAGAAAATAAAGTATGGATCCATTGGTTCTTTTACTGCCGTGGATATTTGGAGTCCTCGTCGAAACGATATGGACAAAAACGATCTGAGCTTTAGTCAAACCAACTCACAAGGTTCCGTGGACAGATACCGGGCCGTAGTTACTGCGAGAGTATGGTAGGTTCAATACAATACGATTTGCGCCTTCAAGATACTATCGCAGCCAGTTGATTGTTCAGTATGATATATAGGAAATAAAATAATTGATACCTCGCTAATAAAAATGTCTTATCGAATCTAGGTGCCGTAGAGGAATTTGTCTCTCGCGAGTGTTCGGCCGTGCTGACGAGTCGATCGCACGTACAATATCATGTCAGGGCGATCCGCGACACATGGTCTTTTACAAGAGCACTAAGCGATGGTTAGAACATATAATTCAAGGTCAGAAGAACATCTGGTTTGGATTACATAAACAAGTTCGGAGGGTCAATATTTATATGTATTATTTTTTTCCGACGGTGCGATGTCAATGTGACCTGAGTAAACCCCAAGAAAAACGCAACACCCACCCCGAAAAATCTATTACACCCAGCGAAATCCTAAAAGTATTCTTATTCATCTAACTCCTGAACATATAGCTCATCTCTGGCGGGGTCACTCTAGCCCGCTGTGCACCTCATGGACAATCCTCAGCATTATCAACCACTCTCACACGCGCTTAACCCGCCAATAGTCCAGCCCCAATATGAGGAAGAAGAGGAAGGTGAGGACGAAGGCGCTGTCGAGGAGCAACTCGAAAGAGAGGATGATGATGTTGACGAGTATGTGTCCTGCTGCTTTTGCATTCACATCGTTGGAGAAATGACTCTTCATCGTGTCCTCCTTGCCGACAAAACAGATCAAACCGTACGTCTCAGCGGACATCCAGCGCGAGCGGTACAGGTAAGCAGCGCGCCGACCTTGTATCGTCTTCCGCTCCGCCGCAAGCATCCGGCCCGCCGACGTCTGAAGATGGTGAGCGCAAACGCCGTCCTGGCCGTCCTCGCGGCTCGAAAAACAGGCGTATCCGCGGTTCCGGTGTCGAAAGAGATACATCGACCGCGGATAACGCGAACCCTAAACACCCTACTTCCACACATGGATTTTACCAATACTCTGCTCCCCCAGCACCGGGGGAGGTGCATCCACACAACCAACAATATTATGAATTTCAATGGCGTGTTCTCAATCTGTGTGCTGAGTTCTATGGTGCTGCGGAAGAGCTCATCGTGAGTTCAGCTCCAATGGGAGGTTACGCTTGGAGGTGATGCTGACATTTGTTTTTGTCTAGAAAGCCACGCCTTCACTGGTAATCGCCCAGTGTTATCAAATGGGACCGGGAGTCAAAGTTGACCCCCTGACGATGCTCGGAGAGGCCAAGCGAATCTGTGATACTCTCGTAAACGCTTCCTTAACTCTATAGTGGCGTGCGCCTGAATGATTTGTTTTTGTGCAGCTTGCTTCACCTTCTCGACTGACTGCACACCCTCCTCCCCCACCGTACCCATTTATTCCGGGGTATACTCATCTAGCACCTCAATCTACACACCAACCGGTGCAGCCCACTCCACCCCCTTCGACGAATGGAAAACCTCCATCGACCACGCAGCCAGCGGCCTCTGTGATATCAAATCCGCAATCGTTTGTGATGTCCTTGGGACATCAGCACCCGACGCCGCCGCAGTATGTTCCTGGGATGTTTAGCGCTCCCGCATACCCTACTGCTCCATACTATGGCTACAGTGGATACAGTGGATACTACCCTTCTGCGCCAGCTGCGCAACCTGGGCCCAGTACTCCTACGGTTTCCAATTTGTCCGCAACTTTAATCCCGGGCAGCGCTGGAAACCAAGGTGCTTGGTCTGATGAGGAGACCGAAAAGCTGAAAAAGCTAGCCGAGGAGCATCGAAATGCTAACGGGGAGATAGCATGGGATGCACTGTGTGAAAAGTGGGGCAACTCTCGGACGAGGTAAGGTACTGCCTTGCGTCCCAAGCATTGGCTGACTGGCTGCAAGACACCAAATCCTCATCAAAGCGACTTCGCTTGGTCTCAAGGAATCATCTTCTAGGGGCACAAAGCGCCGGCGGGATACAGAGAGTCAGGCCTCCTCTGACCGACCACCACCTGGCGCACCGACGCCGGGCACTGAGAATCCGATACTCACGCCTACACTTACATCAGTCCCACCCCCATCGCAGGCTGCTCCACCGAATTCTACTCAACCATCTGCTTCTCCAGCTCCCTCTACGCCGGCCACCTCCACCCAACCATCTCCTGCCATCCGCCATGCCCAGACAGCGCAGGTTCCTGCGTCACGCAATTTCCCGTATCCTATGCCCACCGTTGCGGCAGCCACTTCACCCGTTATCTCGACTACCACTCCACAACAGTCGCAAGAGAGGACTGGGAGCATCAATCCATATTATCGGCGACCTCCACCTGGATCTGTATCGAAACCTCCTGCGCATGCGCAAGGTGTCACGACCCATCAGTATATGTATCAACCTAATGGACGGAGGGAAAATTAGGTTTGTTCGACCATTTGCAACTTGTTTTGAAAGTCGTTTGTGGCATTATAGACACTATAGGCTGTTTAGTTTTCTGCCGGGTTGTACTGCTTTCGAAATTTATGTGGCCTTGGATGATATTCTTTGCGTGACGTTGGTCACACTTTAAAAATAATAAATGTTATTTAGGGGTTTGTTTGGTCATCCTCTGGAACAAATAACCGACTTTGCTGTGCCGCCCGTTGCCAAAACAAGGTATGCCAGCATAGCCACTTTTCCAATGGCCGAGTGATTCGTTCAAACTCACACTCAACTTCAACGCTCAAACGACTTCTTCTTGTCTTCTTACCATCACCACAGCAGTGACGAACACTTGTACATTCCATTCCTTCAAACCAGTGCTACATCATCGGTCATGTACTCGAGTTCCACGGCGACGGGCAGTCGCACCTTGGCTACAAACGCTCTGAGGAACGCTGGACTCATTGACAAAGACGAACGCATGAAAGACGTCTCTTCAGACAGACCCGGCGGTCGCAAGGGCGTTTCAAAGTTCCGTTCACACCGCCCTCGTCCGATTGATACCTTCAAAGACCACCACCAAGGTCCATCCAAGGCTTCAATGGTAAATACAAGACCTTTCCTCTTTCAATGTTTCGCTCTGCATGTTCATCATATCATTCTATAACGTCACATTACCACCTCATTTACCTTGGTGTATAAACTTTCTCTACTCGCGTCGATGGTTTCACCCTCACTCTTTCACTATGCTCATATGCTCTCGCCTGCTTCGTTCGTACCCTTGCAATCTCCTGTTCTCCCCTTCTTTTTATCCGTGAACACCGCGCTCACCCTTGCCGTCCGTTCACTCCCACCGCCGCTCCTTGAACTCGCATCTGCCATGGACATGTGGCATTCGATCTCGCTGTGCGGGCACAGTCACCCATGGAGGGTATTTCGATCCGCGGCGCTTCGAGCGTGAGGAATCCGACGGTGGGACGACTTCGCAGGAATGCAGTCGCGACCACTTCAATGACGGGCAATGGAAGAGTATCGACGACGGTGGGAGTGAAGACGATAGACGTGTGGAGACATTTCGTGCAGAAGAGGTGGAATCCGGATGCGCAGTTTCTGAACCTCGAGGTGAGTGGTACGGTCCGGCGTGTTGTTGCCACCGCCGTGATGAGCGGGAGCCTGAACTGACAGTTGGTTTTCATTGCTCGTCAGTCTATGTTGGACGACCCGGAGCTTGCGAAACATGGGCTGTTGCCTCCCGGTGCACCTGGGTCGTCTGTCAGGGAAGCTTCAGTCATTTTCAAGCTCGCGTCGAATCTCAAGCCACCTGTGAGTTTCAGTCTATGATGCAGAGCGTTGATGGTTGATCATCACCAGGTTCATACGATCTCCTTGGCCAACAACAAGATAGCTTCTGGTCAACTATTATCGACTCTCGCGCACTACTTACCAAAGGTTGCCAACCTGTCATTGCTAAATAATGATCTCAAAGTCTGGCGGGACATCGACTACTTGTCTGGGAGGAAGGGCAAGCTGGAACACCTTCGGGAGTTGATTCTGATAGGTAACCCGCTGAGGGAGCTTGAGATCAAGAACGGGAGAGGAGACAAGTACAAGAGGTAAGCTCTGGGTAGCGACCAATTCGGCTCGTTTCTCAGCCCGCCGTCAGCGACATGGCTCGTCGATTCCCTTCTCTGGTCATGCTGGATCAGGAAGCCATCGCAACAATCGGATTCGATGCACCTGGGCCTTCATCGGCTCCAGCAACAGAGAAGCGTCCGACTGCTACTTCTTTTCCTTTCGATATGAAGCCCTCGTTTATTACGGGGGTTGAAAACGGCATCATCAGTAACTTCCTTTCACGGTGAGCGACACTCCCACTCTATTCTCGATTTTGATTTGATTTGATTTGTCTGCCGTAGTTTTTTCCCGTTATTCGATAATCAACGGGCCGCGCTCTTGGACGCCTATCATCCGTCTGCAACGTTCTCGTTTTCGGTCAACACTACTATTCCTGCTCGAGCTCGGATTCAAGGGTTACACTCGCAATTGCCGAATCAGCGGAAACTGGACTGGTCGGTCTGGCTGGATGGTGGATCAAGGAACTTGAATCGGCTTGGCGGAGGGGGTTCAGACAAGGCGTTCCACAGTCTACATCTTGGGAGCGAAGCTGCTATTCGTGCAATGTCCGCTCTTCCGAAAACCCAACACGAGATATCGGGTTCTCCGGAGAAGTTTTGCATCGACGCTTGGCCCGTTGGGCAAGGCGATGACCTGAAGTTATTTATTTCGCTCCACGGACAATTCACTGAAGGTATGTTTACTTCACGGGTGCCGGATATCTCCGAGCAAGACCCTAATCGCGGCCGAGTAACGCTACGTGAATCGCGATTTTATGTATCTGACGTTATTGTGCCTGTAGAGCCTTCTCAAGGCATCCGATCGTTTGACAGGGCGTTCGTTCTCACTCCCGCCCCGCCGGGTTCTCGGTTCGTCTGAGCTTTGTATAGTTTTGGAGTACTACTAAATTGATGTTGTTATCGCAGAGCGAGATTAAACGGCTGGGACGTGATGATACTGTCTGACCAATTGTGCATCCGGGCGTACTCTAGTCACGAGGCTTGGAAGCCTGGACCGATGAGGGTGCAAGCGGGAGACCCATTACCAACGCAGCAGCCACCTACATCAGCGCCGCCACCACAAACGCTGCAAAATGCCTTGACCGGTTTTGTAAGTGTTGCAGTTTCCCAAGGATGTGGCGTACGCTGACTTGCGTCGCGGTTATCTCCGGGGGACAGGCGGAGCCTCAGCGTGGGTTGATTATGCAGGTCTGCCAGCAAACTGGGTTAAATGTGCAATTTGCTGTTGACTGCCTGCAAAATAACGCGTGGGAATTTGATAGGGCCATCGCCAACTTCGAACAGGTGAAGGTTAGTGGGCGTTGCGGTGCTTGCGGGTGACGTCGTATACTTACGTATCCTTAAAGGGCGCGCTGTCACGAGACGCATTTCTGTAACGAGCTACCGCGGTTCACACAGAGCATAAATTGATTACGACTTGACTGTTTGTTTTATGACGGACAGCTGAGATCCCGAGCCTGGGGGACTGCCCGTTTTCACAGTCGACATAGTCTGAGCCACACGTTAATGTATTCCACGTATATCATATCATAACACAACCCCCGATCATTTCGTCGAATTGAAGTCGCGATAATTGGCATCGATGAGTATCGGATACGTATGGCTAATATCTGGGACAGGCCGCCATCAGACAGTACTACTCGGCGCTAACCTTAACGCTGTGGCAATTCCCAGTCTAATACCAAAGGGGAATGGTGTGGTGGTGCAAAAGGGTCGCGGTGAAGCTGACTTTTTAGCTGAGGGCTCGTTGTCGAGGACATTTCCCGAGGGTCAATAAGTTTGAATGAGGGTGGCGGACAATGTCGGGAATGTACTGGGCATTGTCGAGTGTCTCGGGCGGGGCGGGCCCCCGGGCGTGTTTTGGCTTGCGATTTGGTTTGGTTTCTTATTTGTGTTACGCGGCTGCCTCGAGGCTGTAACGAGACCTTCTCCGCATTATCCAAGTATGTATACAAGGACATGGCAAGCCCACGGAAAATCTCGACGAACTTCCTTCCCCCCCAGATATTTCAAGATTTACTATATCTACCCGCTCTACTTCCCCACCACCCCCCCTTCTTACCCCCTTCCCCCTCTCACCTTCTCCCGCAACTCCCCTCACGAATCACGCTGACGACCCGCAATGAGTCGCCCACACCGCTCCTTTGAAAATTTCGCGCTCCTCCAGGCTGCATCCGAAGGCAACGCCGCCGCCATCCACAGCGCCCTCCAAGACGGCGCCGACATCAACGCTACCGACACATCGGGCCGCACAGTCCTCACCTGCGCGCTCACAGCCGACAGGTACCCTTGCGTCTGCTTACCGCGTCCTCCACGCTCATCATATCTGTAAGATGGGAGACTGTAGACGCGTCCGACGCGTCGTTCATGTCCCGGGACCGCCTCGACGTCATCCGAATAGCCGCTTCGCACCCCGACATCTCCTTGTTTACTCTCAACGCGCCTCAAGACTCTATCAATGATGTGACGCCCCTCGGCATGGCTGCATGGCTCGACTTGCCCCAGGTTGTACACCTTTTGCTCGAGTGCAGCGCCAGCGCCGTCTCTGTGGACGGCATGGATACCGATGGCGCGACGCCACTGATGTGTGCGTCAGAGTGCGCTTCCTAGTTTTGGTCTTCTGACACGCGTTCCATTCGATTTTCTAGACGCTGCGCGTGACTGCAGAATGGAAGTCGTTCAACAATTGGTGAGTGGCTGCGATGTGGCGCTTCGCCCGCCCGCCTATTCTGATTACGCGCTCTTCCTTCAAAACAAAAAAAAATACAGCTATCGCACGGTGCCCGGCCTGATCTAAGGGACCGAAATCATCGCTCTTCAATACAATTCGCGTCACCCCATCCGGCCGTTCTCTGGGCGTGCGAGCTTGCATTGCGGTCCAGCCGCTGGCGCGATTACAAGGTACCCTTTTTTCTTCTTTCTTGAGGCAGTACGTTCGTGTCTGATGAGAAACCGACCGTGGGTGTGTTATAGAATGGCAATAAGGAAGCGTTATGCGAGCCTTCCTGCGTCGATCTCGCCCAACTATCTCCGTGTACATCTTCTCTGCCGACACCTTTCCTGCCGCCTGCGACCGCTTTCGTTCCTGAAACGCTCTCTCACATCACCGACTCGGTTGTAAATGCTGTACTAACCGCCGATCTTCCATCCATATACGCATTGTTGTTTTCACTACAGTCATTCGAACCCTCCCCATTGGAAAACGGGCCCATTCTTGTAAATATACCGGATACCGAAGGATGGAGCGCCATCCATTACTGCGTCTCTGTACCAAACCCCTCTATCGAAATCCTCGACGCACTCTATCGCGCTGGCGCAGACATCAGTCTGTTTACGAACTTGGAACACTATACACCCCTTCATTGCCTCGCTCGACTCGGACGCGCCACCGAGGTATCCAACTCTGCACAGCTTCTGTACCAACTCGCTGTACATCTGATTCGCGATCTCCATGCACCCTTGTCTGCCCGCGACCGAAACGAAGAGACCTGTATCCATGTAGCCGCCGAGCACGGCGAATGTATCGATGTGTTGTATGCTTTTATAGATTGTGACCTCACGGGGTCCTACCGGAATTTACGCAATTCACGAGGGTGAGTTGTCCGTCGTCGTTATCCAATCTCTTATGTCTGATCAAATTTGATAGACTCACCGCATTAGAGGTTGCGAAACCACATTTTCGCGTAGCATTCATGACCGAAGGACAATCTCACCGTCCTCAGTCGTCCCTGTCCGACCGTACTATCCGCCCAAAAACTGCTACGTCTCTCTCATCCATTACGTCATTCACGAACTGGGTGTCTTCTATCACTCCCCCTTCACCCCACGAATCCCAGGGACCCACAAGCCGCCTTCCGCCCGATTTTGACATCACTACGACCTCTGAACAATTATTGGACAATTTCCAATTTCTCTCCACCGAAGGACAGTTTGTACGGGACGCTGCGGAGGTCGAAAAACTTGCGTCTGTCGTTCAAGAAACCTCCCAGATGGGCGGCGATGTCATGGCGTATTTCCGTGGTCAAATCGACGATGCTGCCAGGGAGCTGCGCAGCACTCGCGAGACCCTTAATTCCGTCGATCGTCAGTGGAATCAGGTTTCGCAAGAGACCGAGGAGCAGCTGTCCGCGAACGATCCTACCCTTTCACGCTTGGCTTGCTTGACGTACAAACGCGGATCCCCCCGAGGTTCTGAAGACTCGCAGCTGACGGCCGTGGACACGAGCGCGCCCGAGCCCAAGGACGAGAAAGTGAAGACGTACGCCGACGCTGCCATTTTGACGGACGCCGTCTCTCTAACGCTTGAGACCACATCTCCGTCTGGCGTGCGAACGGTTCCATGGCCCGAATGGCTTGACAGCTTCATTCTTGGCGCAGACTCGTCGACGTATAAGGCACATCTCGCGAACTTAATCGAGATAGAGCGAGAACTTTTCTCGCGGGACTGCGCGAACTCGATTGAGGAAAAACCATCTTCTATGGACCGCAAGCTGAAAGCGCTCTTGAGAGGCTGCAAGTTGTATTCCAAAAGCGAGAAGAGCGGCACCTCGAAGCTCAAGGCATGGTGGAAGAAGAAGCCCGTTACAGGCAAGCCGCTTCGGCTTGAGCTTCGCTACGACCTCGACGATCCCCATTGCGCAGTTGGACGGCAGGTGAAGCAAGATCCCGAGCAGCCCGCTATCACCATCACGGACACGGACGGCATTACGTGCCATTCACGACATTCCTCCGCCTCTTCTGCCTCCGACCCGGCGCTGCCTGACAATAAGGCTAATCCTATTCAGGTAGTCTTGTCTGCCGCGAGCCGCGACTTGTCCGCCATCGATGAATGTTTGCATGCGGTAATTACTTTTTTCTTTGTAGTTGCCTGATTTGGGCACTGATATCACGTTTTTGTCTAAAGGTTGACCACCTGATCTCCACCGCCAACCACTTTATTTCGCGAACCGAACGCATCATTAATCGGACGCTCAAGGTGAGTTGAGCGGTCCAACAACGTCAGCCAGTCATGGCGCAGCAGACTCATTAATACCCCATTTCAGGTTCGCGAAGCTATGGTGGACAACCTCCGTTGTCGGTATCCGCCCGCGGACGACCCGTTCGCCTTGGATAAGTCCAAGGCTCAGAAGGCGATGATGATGTCAATGGGTCCACATGCCCGCCATGCCCATGCGGTTGCTGCGGCCGGTAACATTCTGGGCCGGTCCCCGCTTTCGCCATCGTCTGGATTGTTTTACCTGTCGCCTTCGGACAATCACAGCAACAGCAGCGCGAGCTCTTCGCCTTCATCTTCTGCGCGGTCTTCTCTGGTTTCCCTTGTCACGACTTTGCGAGATGAAGAAGACGAGGATACGAAAGCGCTGCGGCGGTTGATTTCACGCAAGATCAGTGCGCACATCGACGGCGCGTTCGACGAGGTCGATCGGACAAATACGTGGCTCTGCGTTGTCCGAACTGTTCTTCGGGATCTATCGACAAAATTGTCATCGACCTCAATGATCGTGTCATGACCCTTTAACGGCTGCGTCATGACCTCTGAGCAATAAGTCGACGACCAAAATTTAAAAGAGAGAGATGCCAGACGAAGGTGTACATTATTCTGTATGTATATTATTTTGTTTTCCTTTGTTTTCTTCGTTGTTTCTTTTTCCTTTCCATTTCGTGTTCTCTTTTTTGTTCCATATCTTATGTTTTTGCCAATCATCTTTGGACGTTGCATAGAACGTCGTCAGCAGTCGAATTTTCTTCGTTCTAAAAAATTCTCCCTTCTCTTGTTTGTATTTTGGGCCCTTTTGAGCATCATAAGATTCTGTAGATAATATCCCTGCACGTACATCATAGGCCATGAACGTTGAACTCCCGGACCCTCCATCTCATCATCTATACAGACGATTTAGACACAAATGCATCTATTCCGCACTCTGGCTCTGTCGTACTTGGTGCCGTCGTGTACCCGCTGCCCTCCGTCCTTGGTCGCTTCGTGTTTCACATCAAATTAGCTAGGAACTAGGCGCTGGTGAACAATTGTGCCGCAGTGCCAAATCCCTTGAAAGCCTGGGCCTCGGAACCCTCGTCTGGCGGAATGAAATGTCTTCGTTCTTGTTTTTGGTTTCTCTCTGGCGGTCCGGGTGTACGTTTTGACAGTTTTCCTTGGTAACAGTTTGCGCCAGTCCTAAACGGATGAAATCTTGAAATCTTGGAGCGGCAGCGCCACGCCGCCCTTCGTGCAAATTTTTTTCGGTGTAACAACTTACTTAAGCCGTAAAACACCAAACTTTAACTAGGTTCAAGCTTCCCGAGGTTCCACCTGGGAAAGAACCATTGGCGAGCGAGCGACTCACTCAGCCTGAGGTCGTATCGCTGGCCAGTATAAAGGTTGAAACCCAGAGAATAAAAAGATGGATCACGATTCAAGATATCGATAGTGAGTGCCAGGGTCGACGTCGTCAGATGCTACTAGTAGTATCTCCCTTTCGTGCTAGCTTGCCGTCGCGGCCTGAGGTAACATCTTGGGTTGGTGTATATTTTTAGGTTAGTTCAACGGGTTCGTAGGGAAGTCTCGGCCTAGACCCGTGATATGTAAGTTGTCAACTTGTATGTAGAAACGGTGTCCTTGAACGAGTCGCTCTCGTCGGTGGGCTAATAGGTCTCTCGGATTGGCACCGAACTTCGCGACACTGTGGAATTCGAGGGCAGGTGCCCAATGATTGAATAGCTAGGAGCCGTCGGCTGGGCGGTCAGACTGGCATGTCCAATTTGACCAGAACTGTCCACAGTGCTGGCTCAGGTTTCGTGCGGCGTTTGCCGTTTACTACCGTTTGTCATTACACACACTGTCAATGTGTCATACTATGGCTTTGAACTTTGAGACCTCGGTGAAATTTTGATTATCCTGATTATCTGATACTGTCTCGCTCAGCGGTCCTGGTCAACGTTCAAGAACGCCACGAAGTTTTAGCAGACGAAAAATGGTTATTGCTGTCATTGTCAACGAATGACATGAGTCGCATGCCACTGGAGAAAAAAAAAGGTTTGACCAACAGAAAAAAAAGTGACACCTGCTGCGTACCACCAGATACAGTATGACCATTGAATGATTGATGTCTTCTAGAAGAGTTTAGAGGATAAACCTATCTGACAGCTGGTGAACCTGAGCCTGTCAAACTTGTTCGTACAGTTTGCGTACAGTTTGCGTACATACTCATGTGCCAATTTTTGTTGATTGGACGGCGGGATGATCCACCGGCCCGGCAGGCGACGTCACCCGGCTCGCGCTCGCACGCGGTCTCGAGCCTCAATTTGCTCGGTCTGCCAAGGTGTTCGCAGTCCTGCAGGGTCAACGGAAGCTCCAAAATATGTAGGTTCAACTGGCAACTTGAAGTTCCTCGGCACTCGAAAACCCTCGGGGCTTCTTTCAATCAAGTCGGCGCGCCCGCAGATAGGCTGGTGACGGTGGCGGCGGACACTAGACCATACTGGTGCTAGTAGCAGCGTGCGTACGCCGGGGCCCATGAAGCTATACCACACCGATAAACTCCAGCTCGGCTCGGGATTGGAGGGGCGGCGGGGCGTTTCATGGAAGGTTTACTAGTTCGTATATGTATGTGTTCGTACCCGCAGCGTCGCTGGAACGTTGAGGCCACGCGACAGATCGACCCGTCAAATTGCTGGAACACTATAGTAGGGTACCAAGTTAGTGGGCGTAGTAGTACGCAGGCGGGGGATTCAGAGCGTGGACACGGTGGAGCCCTCTCGCTCCCGCCACCGGGGAAGGCCGAGGGCAAAGGGCGCTGCTTCGAAGCGCCCCGATCGTCGTCAGGGTTCCCCGCGGTGATCATGCATATCAGATGTGACGAGAGACTCATCCGATAGAAATCGATGCGATCCAGATCCAAGTAACCACTATATTCCCGTTTCCCACAAGGGACGCATTCGGATATGATATCATATGGGCATATGATACAGTTTGAACGATATGGAGGGCGAAGACTCGTGCGTGCATGCAGCAACAACGTGCTGCTACTTTAGCTTGGTGCTAGTGAGTATGACTAGTAGCACGCCATCGTTCCGACCGTCGTGCCCACTCGGCATGTGGGGTCAGAAGCTTGGCACGCACCACCGGCCGTATCTGCGAAACACTGGACGATCAGTAGCGGGCGTAAAAAAAGCTTTCGGTCTTATTTAAGTGTCTGCCGCCGGTTTGTGTGTCTTGATTGATCCGAGAAGACACCTCCGGGTTATCCGAGTTGAGGAAGCGGGGATACCATACCTTGTCCATAAATATTCCTCCTGGGATGGATGCCAGATGCATTGATGTCGGAGGCGCCATTGCTGTCGACAAACCTATTTTCAACCGTTTGAATCAAAGAACGCCGCTACGGCGTGAGGGCCATTGATGATCGATCAAGACAATATGTATACCTACCAAGGATCGCCCTGGGTTCGCTTGGATAGTGACAATTCGTGTTTTCACCTCCTCATCTTGATTAAGCTTCCACAATAGCCGTCTGGTTCACTCCAAGGTCGCTAGAAAATATGGGAGGAAGCCAGGTATACATGCAGGTAAGCTGGAGGTGCGAGGACAACGGTCGGGTTCGCCAGGCAACTCGCTTCTTTTTTTTCTCTCCTCGGATCCCTATGAATTCTGGGAACTTAAAGCTTCGTCGATAACAATGGAATGTGACGCGCCGTTTACACTGGCAGTTCAAGAACTTTCGAGCCGTTGATTCAGTAAACGGGAAACGAGTAAGATACTTTTGTCCGCCTCCAATTCAGTTTCCACCTTCGCGAAACTCAGAGAGCGAAGTTGAACTTGGTGCACGAGGTGCCGCCGTACTGATCAATTATTTGAGGCGCACCCTCCAGGGTGCTGGTGTTTGCCATACGAGAGAAAAAACCTACCCGAGGAGCGGTCAGTCTTTAGATGTAAGCTCGAGACCACACACGCTGCGTTACTTACCATTGCCTCGGTGGTTACAATAGTTACTGTTACTCTGTTGGACCGGTGAATAAAGCCAACAAAGTGGTAGCGAGTCTTTGACCACCGGAAGTGACGTAAAATATGGTTTACCGTCGAACAGAAGCAAGACTGAAGGGCACTGGAGGTCATCACAGTAGTAAAAGATTTTCGTTCTTGTACTTTCTGAGATTTAGTGTGGCGGAAGATCACCTTCCGAATTACCACTGAAATGTCAACTAACGCGCTTTTGCACCTACGGAACGTTTCGATCCACGGGTTGATATTGTGCGATCTTACTGCAGTAAACGGATGCTTGAGCGGAGCCCCGGAGAGTCAACCGATACACGTAGCAGGATCTTGACATCGGGATAACTCTGTCGAGGGTATCAACTATTGGCCGGTCCTGGCGAACCCTCGAGCCAGAGTCACTGTGCTAGAGAGATAGTGACACGCATTGACGGTGTCAAGGGATGAAATTCGGCATACAAATCCTGCTTACCTAGACCAGCAATATGTTTGCGCCCATTCTTGGCCAAAGCTAGACTCTAAAGACAACACCCGCAGACGATTATGTTTATTTGGTGTAACTTCGCTCTTATAATAGGAGAGGTGCCAAGGACATCGTGCAACTGGGAAGGTGCCGGTGGTGTAGAATAAGAGTTGCTTTTGAAGTGTGGTGCCAACTCGCTAAACTGGTAAGTACGCGGCCCGGGCCGTCCGACAACGTGGTCAGCGCTTCAACCTGACTTATCCGGTGGCAGTGTAATACTATATTGAGATCAACTTCCAGTTGTATCACTCGGGCCTTTCCACGAATAGGACACGCAGTACTTAACCCTATCAACGGGGGCTGGTATGTTACTTATATCAGTGATTTCTACCAGAGCTCGTTGGAACTCAGTGCATGTATAGAACACGACCCAGAGGGCCAGAGGTGATACTATCTACGCATTGAGCAGGAAACATGGCACCATTCGAAGCACCGACGGCAGTTCTCAGTGGATTCAAGGAACGACCGGAATCGTTACTCATCCAAGGTGGTTTCCGATCGTCATGTCGAGTTCCCTTCACTGACGTTTCTCAAGAGGATAGAATGTATATTGGCACGACGACCGGTAGCATACACGTTTTCGACCTGAATGAAGGGACCGGCGCGGGTGCGTCCTTGTTCTCATCTGTCCTACCCGTCCTTGGTGACATGCGGTGGTCTGGGTTGATCAGCCGACGCAGAAATCTCAACAGCAACGCCGATTGAGACGAAGACAGGGATATCCAGGAAGCCAATTGATCAGATAGGGTATATCAAGGATGTCAATTCGCTCGTCGTTCTCTCAGGTTCGAGTCTTTCCTAACAGTTAGTTCCGACCCTTGTCTAATCATCCACCTTCGCTTCTCTTCAGAGTCGATTCCAACCTTATACCCGCTTCCTTCTTTTTCGCCACCGACGAAACTTACTCAAGCGAAGAGTGCTTTTTCGTTTGCCATTCATTCGAACGTGCACAACGCCCATGGACTGCAAGTTAACGATCCATCCGACTCCCCTGCACATGGCGGGTTTTCTGACGAAGCAAACACAACAATCCCAATTCAGATTGCAACTGCGCTTACAACTCTCGTAGTAGGCTGTCGTCGAAAAGTTGTCGTGTATACCTGGAAGGATGGGGAGGCGCAAGAGGTCAAGGTGGGTCGACAGATCCGCTGCTTTCTTTTGATTGTTCATCGTACTATGATTCATGTCTGTGTAACGCAACGATGTTTAGGAAGCAGCACTCCCCCATTCTCCTCGTGCAGTAGCATTCTTGGATTCCGCGCACGTATGCTTCGCATATTCTCCTACTGAATGCGCGATCTTTTCTTTGGAGAACTCGACGGTCCTTGATGTTACGACTCCCGCATCCGTACCTACCCTACCTTCGTCCTCGGGTCTAGGGATGGGGACCTTTTCCGGTTTATCTACATATATGAGTCTCGGCCTTGGAGGCAGGAATGCAAAGCCCGGCCTAGCAAGAATTGGTGATGGGGAGGTTATTGTTGTTAGGGAAAGTAAGTGATATCATCTTCGTTGGCTCAAGCTGGATAATGTTCCTTCAGACCAGGGATATGTCGTCGATGTTGATGCCAGGAGCAAAGGTAACAGTATTAACTGGCCGACCCAGCCCGAGGAGATCGGTGAGCTTATTGTTCTGCGCTTGTATTCATTGACCTTTTCATCATTCCCACTTGGCGTTCCTAGCATTCGTCAACCCTTATATATTCGCCATCCTTCCAGTTGGTACGGTACCTGTTGCTGCAGAAACCTCTGACGTCTTTGGCAACCTTTCCGTTCCCGCGATACCTTCATCATTATCGCAGGGTGCTGCGCAGTCACAAACACAACAATCTTTTGTCCAGGCTCCAGTCGTTCAAATTATCTCATGTATAAACATGCTTCCAGTGCAGACGGTTGCCTTCCCCTTCCCTCAAGCTTCAACTTCGCCGAATAGTACGGTTGCAGCTACTGCAAACGTTGTAAACTCATCATTGCGACTGCTCACCACTGGAGTAACATCTGTGTCTCCCGGTACAACCCTCTCCAGTGCCTCTAAAAATCATTCACATCTCTTTCTTATCTCTACTCCCCTGGATCGGGCACTCGCAACCTCGGAGGGTACTACAATCTGGAAGTTTGCTATGCGGGATTGGGACGCCCAAATCGAGGAGTTGGTGTCGCAAGCATCGTACACTGAAGCACTAGCTCTTCTGGACCGCGTCTATGGTACAAGCGCTAGTCCCAAACGGACTCTAATTCTCGCTCTCAATGCCGTCTCGCAATTCCGCTATGGGAACTACGACGCGGCGATAAATACATTCCTAGATCTTGATATCAACCCTGCAAAGGTGGTCGCATTATATCCCGAGAAGGTCGCTGGGCGGTTGTCGATGAAAGAAGAGGAATGGATAGCGTTGTTTGGAGGACCGGTTGCGAGTTCAAAGGAGCAATCTGGTGGAGGCGTCGGCAGAGATGATGCCTTAGCAACTAAATCGAGCGATGGAGGAAGCAAGAATAGCGCAGCGGTCGGTAAAGACAAGCTTCCAGTAACTATTTCGAGGTCTCCATCGCCGACAGGTTCTCTTAGGGCACGGACGAAGACGAGTTTTGGCGCTTTGCTACCTGCGGTGGTGGCGGTGGCCAAGGAAGATGATACTGTATCGCTGAGCGGAAAGAAGAAGGGCAAGGTTGTTGGTACGTATCTCTTTACTTTGAGGAGTTGTATCATTGTGTAATCGTGTTTTTTTTTCGTATATAGACGGCATGACGCGTTCCCTGGAAACACTTTGGCGCTACCTCACTTCTCTCCGGCCCAAGCTTGCTGGTGCACTCGCTTCTCATCAGATAACCCCTTCGCAGTCGCACCTGTTCCCGACACTTTCGTCTACTTCATCGACTTCTCTTTATGCCCTACCATCTGGCGTCACACTCACGAGCCTATCCGAGGATGAGCTGGTCAAGAGAGCTCAGATCGTCGATACCGTGTTATTCAAGAGTTATTTAGTTGGGAGACCGAGTATGTTAGGCCCACTTTGCCGGTTGCCAAATTGGTGTGAGGTAGAAGAGGTAGAAGAAGAACTGAGAGCAAGAAACGTGCGTCTGATTTCTCGCCACTTATTTATGTTTCCGTGCCTGGGGAAGGCGCCGCTTGTTCCTGCATCGCAGTGCGCTAACTTATGCACTCATTTCTTGGGGCATAGAAACACGCAGAGCTTGTTTTTCTATACAATGGGAGGAAGATGCACGTCAAGGCCCTCAATTTACTCCAGCAGTATGTGTCGGGGAAATGGTATTCGAACTACGGAACGATACTCATGCCTTTTCATGCTTCCAATAGACTCAGCGAGAAAGAAGATGACATCAGGGATAAACTCGGTCCTTCCATCTCCTACTTGCAAAAGCTGGGTCCGGAACACCTGGACCAGATCTTCGAGTCTGCACGTTGGGTGTTTGAGCAGGATCGTGAGATGGCCTTCGAGGTCAGTTATTACAGTGCTCTCTTTGCAGTGGTGAAATCTATAGCACCTGCACTAGATTTTCACTTCGGACGATGTCGAGCTTCCTCGTGGACCCGTTACAGATTATCTCGAAAAGTTTGACCCTCACGTAGCAGCCCGGTATCTGGAGTACCTCATCGACGAGAAAGAGGAGAAGAGTGCTGCCTTTCATGATCGTTTGACTGAGCTATATCTTGGCATTACAATGACTACGAGGCGGAAGGGAGAAGAGGGTGAGTTGAGTCTTCTGAGGACAAACATCTTTATCCTGAACATCTGGATGCTTTGGTTGGGATAGACCAATGTGCACAGGTGTATGCGAAGCTTTTGAAGTTCATCGACACGACGGAGCATTACCGACCCGATCGTTTATATGGACTACTCTCGGAAGGTGGGCGAGGTCTCCTGCGAATTCCTGTATAACTCAATCATTACGCGTAGAACTTTATGAGGCGCGAGCAATTTTGCTGGGTCGCATGGGTAGACACGAACACGCGCTCGAGCTATACGTCTACAAACTAGGAGACTTTGCAAAGGCAGAAGAGTGAGTACCCTCAATCTGACGTACCACATCTAGTTTCAAATTGCTTGCAGGCACTGCAAACGGATCTCTGACCCTTCTCCAACACCGTCCCCGATTTTCCTCACTTTGCTCAAGCTGTACCTCCGACCGATC
Organism: Leccinum arenicola; assembly: GCA_038092295.1. Classification (NCBI taxonomy): domain Eukaryota; kingdom Fungi; phylum Basidiomycota; class Agaricomycetes; order Boletales; family Boletaceae; genus Leccinum; species Leccinum arenicola. Next base: position 32,479 of record JBBPQC010000056.1, on the reverse strand, counting down.
ATCCCGAACCCACCAAACTTACTCTCTCCTGCATTGTCCCTTATTGCACGACACAGTGCTCGCCTTGATCCCATCGAGACTCTTCAGCTTCTTCCCCCACTCGTGAATGCTCAGGATGTGAGATCATTTTTAGTTCAATCGCTGCGTGCACCTGTATTCGACAATTGCGTGGTGCGAGAGGTGAGCTTGGCCAGGAAGGAGGACGTGGAGAGGCATTTGATGAAACTTGAGTCGAGACGGGTTAAGGTGATGGACAGTCGAATGTACGTTTGGGTTCTTGACTAGTTGGTTTGGATACTGACAATTTTCATGTCAGATGTCCCCTGTGTCATAAGCGGTTGGGAAATAGTGTCATTGCGGTGCACGCGCCACGGTGGGTGTTTTGACCATCATTTTGTTCTGTTTCTTTTCAGTGCAGTGTCTGACACGGTGTCAGGGGTGAAGTGACACACTACCAGTGTCGTGAGGCATTTTCCAGGAATCTCAATGCCATTCGGCAGGGTTGAGACAGACATTAGGTTTGACAGGGATCATTAGGGGTACGGTAGAACAGGCATGCATACTACAGTGATCCACCATCACTTGAAACAGCAAATTTTAAATGGCTCTTGACATAGCACAATGAAAAATGATGTAGATCAAATTGTTCATACGTTATTCTATGTACATGAAGACCATCTCAAAAAAAATCCATGGTGATCCATGTTGTGTAAAATATAATTTCATTGTTTTATTTTCATTGTGTTTATCATGCTTTCACCATCACTTGAACCAGTCTGAAAATAGTATATCACAGCTTATATAATTGTAGCAGCGCCTGCAGGCGCCAATCCCTGACTCTTGTGGTGGAAACAAATATTTTTGGGGGGACAATTTTATGTCACAAATTTTTTTTGTATAAAGTTACACTCAGGCTGGGGTGAACGAAATTACAATCATGACATATTCCAAATTTCCAAGGCTCGTCAGTCAATTGTCTACCACCATAGCATCCCTGGATGACTTCTTTCAAGTTGAAGCTGATTCACCAGCAAGGGATTCCTTAGCCTTTCTCTTTTTACTATTTCCGCCTTCGTCACCATTATCAACAATATTACCATCTCCGAAGCTGGGCTTGATGTAATCCGCATCTGGCATAGTAAGCTTCATGCTGTGCAAAATAACATGATAAATGCGCAATCCATTAAGATCATTTTTCATCTTAGGGAACTTCCACCTAGTGAGTGATTGAGCAACCCGCTTAATGTATGAGGTAGGATAAGAAAAATAAACTAAACGTACAGTTTCAGATAAGCTTTGACTTCAACGATATCACCACTCTGCAGTTTCGAGTGGTATTCTGCAGGATGGATGAAAACACTGTTCCTATCATACACAGATGGCCTGCTAATCGTGATGTCCTGCAAATCTTCAGTGTTGACCAGGCTCACATAACGGTGGTCAGGATCTGGAAGCTGGTCGAAATTCCAGACTTTACTACCTAGTACTCATTCAATCAAATTGCAGCATAAAGTTAATATAAAGTTGGCAAACTTACTCGGACTCATTAACGAGATAGATTCTTGAAACAAAGATAAGACAATGGTAGTAAGTACATATTTTGCATACAAATCACCATTCAATCAAAAGGGGTACTCACAACCAATTGCGTCTCTTTCAATACACAGAGTCTTGGAGCTCTTGAGATTTGGGAACCCTTTGAACAAAGGTTCTGTGTGTATGACAACAGAGTACCGATCCTCCTCCTCCCTCTCATATTACTTCGGGAATCCAATTGCTAACACATGTTGGTCCCTGGGAGTCCTTCAATAGACATCAGTGGAAAAACTAAAGATATGATTGTTAAAGGGTGCTAGATGATTCTTACTGGCATTATGACGTTCGCATCTCTTGTGACACCAACAGTACCAAATACATAAATATCATAATCTGCTCACATGATTGTGGGACGTGCCTGCAATTCTTTTGTCAGGTGCCTGATTTTTGTCTTCGACAAAACCCTCCTTCCCACTTTGTGGGAGTCGGGGATTAGTATCAAACCCATGTAAGTGATCTCATTAGCTGATTATCCACTATTGGGTTGTCACACATCACACATCAACACTCACTTCTGCTATTGCTCTTGTTTCCACTGCCCTCCTCTTCATCACTATCACCTCCACTGTCCTCATCTTTCATTGGCCAGGGCAATGGCCCCTCAAGCTTTTCAAGGACTGGCCATTTTCAACCAGCCCTCTGCCCTTCAGCCTTCTCAGCAATGGCCTCCTGGTGTGCACACCCTCAGTTATTGTTCCTCTTGAGACACAATCCATCTGCCTGTTGCCATATGGAAAGTGTTCTTGCCCATTCATTGTGTTTTTTCCACTGTTCATCTCGACTCTTTTTAGCCTCCACCACCTTCTGTTTGTTTTCCACCACCTGGTGATAGAACTTGTCACCAGACAAGTATTTTGGCATCCTATTCCCAATTAGTCATGTTTTCTTTGCCCCTCCACTGGTCTGTTCCTTCTCTTCTTGTGCAGCTAACTGACTCCTTACTCAAGTGCAGTAGATTGATTGCAGCACCATAGCCAATTGCATGCAGATCAAGTTTGCTTTCATGGCTTTTTCATGGGAATAGATCTGATGAAGTTCCTCTTGATAGGATTCCTCTACTGGGTTGCAGCAGCCTGTTTGTTCAATAGGTTGTGGTAGCATTTACGTGTTGGTAACATTAGTGCTGGAATAAACTCAGAAAGTTGATCATTGGAGGTAAGCTGGGCACCTTGGGCAAGAGAGGCAGCTGAAGTCGTTGCCAGTGCTCCACAAGCATCATTTGCAGAGTTCTGCACAGAGGTATTTTGTTCTTGGTTTTCTGTTGATGATTCCACCACTATTGCATGCTCCATTCCATACTGACAAATCAGTGTGGAAACAGTTGGACTGGACTAGTTGTGGCAATGGCATGTAGCCTTCAAGTGAAGTCTTGAGGCTTGGTGCCATCTGATCCTTGGTTATAACACTCAGATTGAAAGGCCAAACACCAATAACACAAAAGGTGGCTTAGATTGTGTTGGCAGTTAGTACTCTGTGATGCGCACAAAGGTAGACTGAGATAAAGTTTGCCTTCATAATTATAATTTTCTCTCTGGTTTTTGATTCAAATTGATCAACTTGTTTTTTGGCAGTATCAATAACTTGTTGACTCTGACCCTGCCAGGCTGGAAACCAGTTTCATTGGCTGCCCAGACACAACCCTGCTCAATTTGGTGTTGTCTGAAGAGTGTTGCCAAACATATTAAAGTAATAATTAAACCAGGCTTGATTGGTGTGTTCAGACTCAAGCAAAGAACTCCAAAACTGCTGAATTCTGGCATGATGCTGCTATATAAAATGTTCCATCTTATTCTTTCCCACTCTGTTTTCGGGGAAGTCAACCATCACTTTTGTGTGTAGGAGTATATCAATGTGTTGCTTGAGTGATTTGTGGTCAAGAGCAAATCCTTGTGCTGCCTAGTCTAGCACAAAATTAACCACCTGGTCCTCTTCCTCAGATATGAGCCAAGAATTCTCAGGCTGGACCATATTGTATTTCTAGCAACTCCATCCTCCGTTTACCCTTCATTGCATGGTAACATAGCTGACCTTTACATTACTACAACCTGGTTTCTGCTGCCATTCATTCTCAACTGTCCAGCAAACCTCCTGATGACTTCATTTTTGCCCCTCCAGTTTCATCTTCTCCTCAGAAATGCTCTTGATGGCTTCAGCAATGGTCTTCTCTTGTGTCTCAGATAGCAGTTGTTTCTTTTTTCTTTTTGAGTATGCATGGCCAACCATTAGACCATGTTGTACTTTGCACCATATTGAAAATTAACACTGCCAGTGACTTTGACAGTAGCATGTATGACCATCAGGTAAGATTGTGGCACTGATAAGATGTGATAAGCAAAGCAAAATCTATACCTGCTTGGCATGTTGCTGGCACAAGTGCCCCTTCCATCTGGAATCAATTATTGTTGAGAAAACATCATGAATGGGTGATTTCCAAGTCTCAAACACCCAGAGTTGCTAACATACACCTAATACACACTCATACTACACAAAAATATACTATTTTTGACACATACAGCAATCACTGTTGTCACTGATGAATAGACTGTGATTTATACATGGTTACAGTTTGCTAGATACATAATAAATAATCTACACTACTCAGAATATTATCCCAGTGAAAACATGTCTCACAAATCGTCCACTTAGAACAGGATCCCAAAGCATTGTGACAATTTTTTGGCATTGCATTGTGACTGTATACTCCACTGACCTTCTCCATTGATCAGACAACACTGTCAGCTACAACTAATAGTGACAGGTCTTGAAGTAGCATCTGATCCAGTGCCATCAAAGCTGAGTTTGTCCAAATGTGCTGCCAGCCCTCCAACTCCTGTGCAGCAGAAAATTGTGAAGAAACCCTCAATGGTCATGGTGGTAGTGTCATTGTTGGCCATTCTCATCGGGTGCTGGAAGCTCATGACAATTCAGACCCTGAGCCTGAGGCCCCAGCATGATGTCTTGCTCAAACCATCATCTTTGTTACTTCTGAGTCATAACAATGCACCCAATTGCTATACTATATGTTCCTGTGAAATCTGAATAAAACATGCTTAATGGGCTCTGAGTCATGTTTGTTTTGTTGGCAGTCAATCTCAAATTTTCAATAAAAGATGTCTGCAAGGGAGCCTATGAATTGATAAAAGCTATAGTACAAGTCATAGTGTAACTAGTAGGAGCTGATGTGGATTTTCCACATGGAGTTGTTGCAAGCTCATGGAAGTTGTACATGACTCCAGTTGTGGATGGTGCTAAAACTTTTGTAGTGGTGGAGAGATGTATATACAAGGTACCAACTTGAAGGAGAGAGCAAATATCTTTGATAGTGTCTATCTTCAAAAAGAAAGGGATGTGGAATTTGGTGTCATTAGAGATAATGTGGATTGGCATGGTGGTAGCACTTGAGAGGTGTGACAGCCTGCACTAAGATGAGCTCAGGGTCTTGACATCAGCAAATTCTAAGTGAACAATTTTGCAAGACACATTTTCTGCATAGCTATCAAAACTGCTGTAAATTGGATTGTTTCAAGTGATGCTGTTTTAAGTGATGGTGGATCACTGTATCACCTTTGACCTACCCTTCAATTGGCACCTACTACTCCATTGCATATACTGTATGATATACTATATGATATATAGTTTCACTTTCTCACTAATAGATATTACTACTGAAGCAGCCAGACCACATCAATGTCTCTTATTTCACTTGGTTTTTATATCTTTATAGTTCTCTATAGCTGTTGTAATACATGACAAACATTGAACATTGAACACTGACTTGGAACACTGAACAGTGATGAATTTCTGTCTTCTAAGATACATCTTGCACCATCTCAAACCTGCTGATATATTTTGCCAAGCCATCTTTGGTGCCTAAGTAGCAGACCACAGTCAAGCCATTAAAATAAACAGCTTGACAAGTGGTTCAGCTAGCTCTATGAGCCATAATATGGATAACGCTGGAAATAGTTAAGCTACACCAAACTGAATCCAGTCATGGCAAGACTGAGGCTGAGGCTGAGTGCTGACTAAGCCTAGTCACATGATCTATACTTGTCAAAGAAAACAAGAAAGAAAGAGAAAACAAGGAGGGGGAAATAGACAATGGTAAGGTCTATAGCATGAAAGCTAGGTGACATCTGAAGATTGTCACATTCATCATCCTCTGGAAATAACAGCCTGTAAGTACATTGTGAAATGTACTAGAAAGTGCTGATGCTGATAATATCAACATTAATTCATTATCTTATTCTAGAAATGTCAGAATGTAAGTTGTGCATTGTGGAATGTGCCAGAGATTGGTGATGCTGATGATGCCATATCCTTTTATTCTTCATTATGCTTTGTAAATGACAGGATATTAGTGTGCAGTATCAAATATATCAGGGGCTGATACCATAGATGCTGATCACTGATGCTATTCATGTTTTATTCTGTTCTGGAATGTCAATTTATAAGTTGTGCATTGCAGAAATATGCTAGAGAGTGGTGATGTTAATGATGGGCATGTTCAATTATTCTCCATTTTGCTCTGAAAATCATACAAAGTGAGTTGTACATTGTAGAAAGTGCCAAAGAGTGATTACATTGATGATGTAATATCTATTTATTCTATAAACAGCATGTGGGTTTGCATTGTGGAAGGTGTTGAAGAGTAGTAATGATGATGATACTTTTGGAAATAACAAATCATGAGCTGTGCACAATGTTGTGCATTGTGGAATGTGCCAGAAAGTGGTGATGCTGATTAGTAAATCTTAATTCATGTTTCATTCTGCTCTAGAAACTTGAACCACAGGGAGTAAGTTGTGCATTGTGAAATGTGCCAGAGAGTGGTGGTATTAATGATGGCATGTGATACTGGAAATTGTAGTTTTGCATTGTGGAATGTGCAAAAGAGTATAGTAATTCTAACCACAACATATCCATTCATATTATATTTCAATCAATTTTATTCTTAACAGTTTGTGAGTTTTGCATCACAAAATAACTTAAATAGTAGTAATTATGTGTATTGTTCTATTTTTGATTCAAATTTTGTGAATTTTGAATTATTTGACATTTATAATTTGCCACATTGATTTTTTTCTGTTTTCTAGTGCAGTATTCTATTCTAATGCCTCATAGTATTGTAAATTCCTCATTAATTTCATTTTCCATCAAAATAATATCAAAAATTGTAGAGAAATATGGGTACATGGCAACAAATCCTTCTAATCACTACTGGTATATATATATTTCCCTCCTATATATGTTTGGAAAAGTTAAAAAAAACATTCTGATGTATTGATTTGTAGATATATTGCTTATTCTGCAGCATTCTTTTTATCTTTTCTATGGAAAGAATTCTCAATTCCTTCTATTGGCTGCTCAAAAGTACAGAGCATCAGATATTCCCAAGAAGGTGAAATCAGCTATGAAGGGAATTTTTGATCAGTATGGGAGAGTATCCAAAGAAGAAAGGATAGAAAATATTTTGAATGTCATTCTTGAGAATCAGATTATGTTGAGTATATCTTGAATTATTTTATAAATCTGACATTAACCATCTATTTTGCAAGTTAAACACCTCCCTTTTTGATATGAAATTTAGAATACTAAGCTGTTTTGAAGAGAAAAAAAAGATGACCAAAGCAAAGAATACTTGAAATGACCAAAAATCTATAGAATTGTACTCAGTTGTGTTGCATTGATGCATGTTGAAATAAAGGCAGCTTGACTTCAGCAAGTACTCTCTCAGGCTGCTTCCACTATCCAGATCTCTTGTGCTGAAAAGGCCCTCTTTTGTGCATTCAAAACTAAAGGCCAACCCCTAAGGTGAGTGCTAGCTGTGTGCATACTCATTTATCACTTCTCATCTCTCACATGTGTATGGCAGTATATGCAACATTTTCAGTACCAATCAGACACACCAATCACTGCAAGCATTGCATCATATTGTCAAAGCAATGTGATAAAATTTTATTCAACTTTTTTTTGGAAAAATATCTAGAAAATATAGTCTATATATTTGCTTAATGTTCTGCTGTATAACATCCAGCAAGAATATGATGCATGTCTTCAATCACAAAAATCAGCATATGGCTCATATTCCCATAGAAAACATGGTAGGAACAAAAACATTATTATTACTTTTTCTTTGCATGTGTATTGCCACAAGAAAATGAGGATTTCCTAAAAAAACATTTGATCATATTTATATTCTTGTATTCATGTACTGATCATGTTACATTGTTTTATAGTCAAGCAAGTTGAATGTTATATGGAAAATATATATTTAATGTTATATACAAGAATATATTAATGTTACAAGCAAATAAATACAGAATGTTCATTGCCCATGTGAGCATCAAGCAAGAGACATTGATTCTTGGCCCTCACATTAAAGTGTATAGTAGGGACATTTCACAAAACTAAATAACAATGTGCAGTTATGCTGAGATAGCTTCAGCAAGGGCTTCCATATGTCCTAGACTGATTGTCTGACATGCCAAAACATCATTCCATTACATATGGTCCATTACTGAAACATATTTACTGCTTAGAGTGTATAGTAGGGACATTTCAGAAAACTAAATAACAATGTCCCATTATGCCAAGATAAGATAGCTTTCATTCAAACTCTACAAATGTCATGTGATGAATTATGTCACACTGATGGCTTTTTGGCTTGCAAAAGCATTACAATTACTTATAACTAATCCATATCATTGTAAATTAAAATTCTATTTTGGGGCAAAGGTGGAAAACACTATCCTTAAGACCTGCCAGAACCCAAATATGTATTTGGGATGTGATTGAGAAGTTATAAGACATGCAAGAAAGTTGTATGGAGAATCTTGATGACAAAGCAATGTCAGGATTCAATCCATGCCTCCAGTACTACTGAAATATAATGCTATTTAGGGATCTCTCTTCATTCCTATCTCAAGTCATTCTGAGTCATGCATCATAATTCACACATCTAATTATCTTATATGTTATAGATACTGAGTTCTTCTACAGCTTGAAGTTTTTTTTTTGGTCAATTTTTGTCCTGTGTAGAGTGTATATACTCTATGAGGACAATCAATTCTAAGCTTGGAGCTCCTGCCCCCTAAGCTTGAAGTCAAGGCCTCAGTTGGATGGTGTAATGATTAGTAATCTAAATATTGGATTTCACTTAGGTTCCTGTCTTGCTCAAATGAGATGTGTCATGATGCAGTCATGCCACTTGATGTTGGTATGAACAGAATCTAACTTTTGGCAAGGGAACATGATTCCATCTCATACAACCAGTTTCCCAAACAGATTTATGATTTCAAGTGTATAGTAGGGACATTTTGCAAACCTGAATAACACATGTGCAGTAAGTTATGCCAAGATCACATCAGTGAGGGCTTCCATATGTCCTAGATTGATTGTCTGACATGCCAGAACATTATTTTCCACTATATACAGCTCTTTGCCAATATAGTTTAGTTGTTGGCCAATCAGTGAACAACTGAATCTTTAGCTAATGGGTTGATTGGCAACATGCCAAGTTGCAGTTTTGGCTGATGAGTCAACAACAAGATGCAGTCATGGATAGTTAATTGTCCAATTGCATGCCAAGATTTAGTAGTTGATTGATTGGTCAATAGTGGGCTGCAGTCATGGTGATAGCTAATTGGCTGGTTGGCAATATGCTGAGTAGCAGTTGTTTTGGCTGATCTGCCATTCATTGATATTTTTACTCTGTTGGCTAATGTTGGGACAAATACAGCCACATTCTTCCTTCATAAATATAATCATACAATGGTGATTGAATCCACTACAATACAGTTACCACTTACTGACACTATCTGTAGGGCCAAGTTGATGAAATCTTCAGCAACCCAATTCTGGAGAAATTTCATACAAATTTCTGGTATATGGCAAAACTTTTGCCAATCTGTGCACTTATATCCAGCTACAACACTTGTGAACACTGGTCTAGTAGACATCTATAGCCTGTGTTGGTTGGCAACTTGGCAAGACCAATTAAATCCTTGTTGACAAATAAATTCCTCATATTGCAATATTTTTGCAATTGCTGGTATGTTGCTGCTACAATGCCTATTAGTTGTAGTTATTAGTCACAGGGGGGTTAATTAGCTCACCAATATGATTGCCATCCATCAGAGACCGTATTTGCTGTGGCTCTAGTGAAAACATCATAGTAGTTTTATCTAGTTTTTTGTAAATAGGTATGGGTTCTACCATGGTCATGCCAACATTGTTTGAGGCCCCACATAATGCAGCCTATACCAAGGTAGTACTCCTCTGCATAATGTTCTGCTACCAATATGGCTTGGAGTGGATTACCAATAGTGTGCCCCAGGAAGAATTATCAGGAATAGATGGAGGGGGCTCATGGACATATTGATGATCAGGAATTGATGGAAGGCCCCCCAGGAGAATTATCAGGGATGAATGCTGAGGGGCCCATGGAAATTATTAGAAATAAATGAGGGAGGCCCCCTAAGAGAATTATCAGGAATGGATGGAGGAGGCCTATGGGCAAAATGATGATTAGGAATGGATGGAGGGGCCCCAGGAGAATTATCAGGAATATATGGGGGGGCTCCTTGGAGCCCCTTGGAGAATTATCAGAATACATGAAAGAGCCTGTAGAAATTATCAGGGATAGATGAAGGAGCCCATGAGCAACTAGGTGGAATCTGTGGAAATATATTAATTGTGTGGATGGGAGTGCAGGAAATTGAGGCAGAATGTGAGCGGCCTATTTGTGGCATTATTGGGATATTCTCAGCAGGTTGGAGGGCAGGAAACCTATGTGGAAAGTGCACAAATTGATTTATTATTCCACTCGAGATGCAATAAACTCCTACTAAGTAGGGTGGGACTGCGGGAAATTCAAGTGGAAACCACGCGGCATATTTGCAACATTATTAGAATATTCTCGGCGGGTTGGAGCATGGGAAACCCATGTGGAAATTGTGCAAATACATTTATTCTGCTATTGCAAGTGCAATAAACTCCTTCTAAGTGTGAGGGTACCATGGGAAATGGAAGTGGGATCTGCATGGCCTATTTCAGGCTATTTGCACCATTATTGGGATGTTCTCGGTGGGTCAGAGCATGGGAACCTATGTGGAAAGTTCTCAAATACATATATTCTGCTACTGTATTAAACTACTTCTAAGTATAAATCAATTTGTGCAGTTTCCATGCAGGTTTCCTGTACTCTGAGTCTCTGATCCATCGAGAATATCCCAATAATAGTGCAAATAGACCACACTGATCCCACTTCAATTTCCTGCAGTCCCCTCCTATTCAAAAGGAATTGATTGGATCTCAAGTGCAATAATAAATCAATTTGCCCACTTTCTGCATGGGTGTCCTGTGCTCTGACCCACCAAGAATATCTCAATAATGTCACACATAGGCTGTGCTGATCCTGCTTCAATTTCCTGTGGTTCCCTGCCATTTAGAAGGAGTTCATTGGATCTCGAGTGGAATAATAAATCAATTTGCACACTTTCCATGTGGGTTTCCCATGCTCCGACCTGCAGAGAATATCCCAATAATGCCACAAATATGCCGCTCACATTCTGCCTCAATTTCCCACACTCCCATCCACACAATTAATATATTTTCACAGATTCCACCTACTTGCTCACTGTGGGCCCCTTCATCTATTCCCAATAATTTCTACAGACTCCTCCATGTATTCTGATAATGCTCCATGAGGACCCCCATGGCATCTATTCCTGATAATTCTCCAAGGGGCTCCAAGGGGCCCCTCCACATATTCCTGATAATTCTCCTGGGGGCCCTCCATCTATTCCTGATCATCAGTTTGCCCATGGGCCCCCTCCATCTATTCCTGATAATTCTTGGGGGGCCCCTCTCATCTATTTCTGATAATTTCCATAGGCCCCTCTATTCATCCCTGATCATTCTCCTAGGGGGGCCTTCCATCAATTCCTGATGATCATTATGCCCATGGGCCCCCTCCATTTATTCCTGGTAATTCTTTCTGGGGCTCCCCATTTATTCCTGATAATTTCCATGGGCCCCTCTATCTATCCTTGATAATTCTCCTGGTGGACCCTCCATCCATTCCAGATAATTCTGATGGGCCCTTCCAATATCTCTGAAAATTTCCATTTGCAGTCGTCACCCAATCAGGCAGTGTCAGGCACCTACTATATTTCGAGGACCCACCCTTTCTACCCAATATTATTTTTAATCAGGCCCTCCCATACATATTGATATTTAGCTTGAAGGGCCTAGACCAGGGTGACCCTCACTGAAGGCAAAGAAAACATCCCAGGGTTTGTGCTCTGAAGGCAATAATTTGACTCCATGGGCTCAAAAAAAAGTGCTTGAGGATGAACTTCAGCACTCCTAACTCAAATTCATGCAGTAGATCTACAACTAGCTTTGGATGAATGGAAAACCCAAGAGGTGAGAGTCATTCAATGAAAATATTTTGATCCATACACAAGCTGTTAGCATAGGCCCATATCACAAATGATGTGGACTTGCCAGTTTGGGTACAAGAGACATGGGCTTCAAAATACACTCCACAACAATACTCTTCAAAGTCTTACAAAGCTTGTATATGACTTTCTGAGCTGTGAGCACAGACTGGTGAGAATGTGATCATGCCCACATTGGTCTGTCCCAGGGGAGAGGTTGCTTTGAAAGCCAAGTCAGTGAAATATTAACTTAAGTAGCAGACATCTTGGACATGGGCCATATGGAGCAGCAGTACTTGGTATCTGCCTTGGAAAGGAATCAAAAGAGCAGAGTCTGCTGACAAAATCCATATCTGCATGTTTGACCAGTTAAATGAGCTTCTGGAAAGGGAAAGTCAGCATTCATCAAGGCAAAAAGCCACAGCTTCAAAAACTAAGAGCACTGGACTGTTTGTGAATCATCACTATTGAGTACTATGGTCCTGTCCACTGTAAATGAGGCCATGAATGTCCAAAACAACATGATAATCAAGTTTTAAGAAAGGTTTTCACTATCAGAACAATTCTGAAACCATTTGCTTATTTACAGTCAAAAAATCATAGGTACATGCCATAATTTAGGGTGTGCAATTGTGTAAAGTCAGAGGTGGTATTATCTCTACAAAACTAACTGTTTGAGCACTTGTTAATGAGGGTGAAGTTGGAGGGCCTTAAGCCTGGCCTGGCAGGGCATTCATGGATTCAGGGAAGTGGTGAGGCAGGGCTCCTTTTAACTAGTCTAGTATATCCCACATAGGGTTTGACTCCACAATGAACGAAAATGGAATCAAAAAAAAACAAAGGTGACAAACTTGATGTTCTCTGGTTTGTTGCTATTCATCTTAGTGACTGGGCTTTCTTGCTGCCTATCACTTTGCAAACTGCCCAAAGGATGCCTACAAGATGTCACCCACCCATCAGGTGTTAGGCTTACCTCTTTCTAGGAATGGATGGCTCAGTAGACAGGGGAAAAGAAAGGGAGGGAGAAACTATATGGCCAAAAATGGCTGTTCCACCAAGTGTGCTTGTTGACAGACATGGAATCATAATTTTGCAGATTTGAAGAGGACTCAAAGAATTCAAAGTCAGTGTGTGGACTGAAATCAGGTCTATTCTGAAAAGCCTTGTGGGTATGGCCTTACAGAGATTGAAATCTTCAATAAAATATGAAATAAACAAAGCATTCACAAAGAAGGCAGCCAACATAGCCTGAAAATGAACAGCAATGAAAGTGATGGCATTTTGCAAACCCAAACTGCAATAAATAAGAAAATAAATGGGATATGCCTGGAAAAAAAGTACCACTTCAATATACCTTGGAAAAGACCTCTTGAGGGCAAATCTGGACTCTGCATAGGAGAAAATCCAGACATAGGTCAGAAGCACCAGAGTAGCACCCTGGCTCATGGTCCTCACAGAAGAAAGGATGAGCACATAAAAACTGTAATTGCTGGGAGCCTGGAGGTGGAAAAATCCAGAGTACTACTTACTTGAGAGACTTCAGCCAAAAATTGGCCCCCTCACCCAGTCACACTTACAAAAAGATCTTCTGAATCTTGGTCACTGTGAGTACTGACAAAGATCAAAACACATGCTTCTGGTTGGAAATGCTGCTGGTTCATCTTTATTTCAATCCTAGATAGAAGCCAATGATGTGCAATTGGAGAGAACTAGGACTAGAGAAATATGTGTGAAGATACTGTAGGTCACCAGAATAAAAGGGATAGATTCATCTTCTTTCGGAAGAGCCAGAGGCCTGCTTCATTCACTTTGACTATCTGATTGTTTGAGTTTGATCTCCCTCCATATGCTTGGAAGATGATAAAATTATTGCCAACTCTTTCATGCTTTGAGCATAGTGCATAGTATGTAGCAAAACATGGCCTGCCAGCTTCAGTGCCAAGAATAATTATTCTCTATGCTCTTTCAGAATACTGCTCAGCAGCTTTAAAAGTATGCTGGTATAAATACAATATGATCTTGTCTTCATGGTATTCTTCCTTCACTGGCATAATAGTATTAAATCCTAGTATGAAACTTACTAGGTATTTTAGATAAAAATTGTCAAGTAACTAAGAAAATTTATGTCACTTATTGAGAGTGAAGCAAACTATTAAATATTCAGGAATGAGTGATGAACTCTTTTTATACTATTATAGCTGTACTTGAGAGAAGGAAGTTAGCTTCCTAGCTGCCTTTGCCTCTGATGCACTCATAATGAGATAAACAGTGGCTGCCACCACAATTTCACAAGATTGTGTGCACACACTAAATTTCACATCCACTTTTGCTACACTCATGATGTTTTGCATGTGACAAATTTCTGTTCTAGTTACATCACAACACCCACATGCATGGCATGACTTGTCTGCCATTGCAGTATGTTGAAACTTACTTGCAGCCTGAACTGGGGGTGGAAGGAGTGGAAGAAGGTGCTATGGGGTTTGAATCACACACTGGTTACGTCAATAGGATCAGCTTGGAGGCCTTGATCAACTCCAAGGTCCATGTGGTGTGGATAGTGAAGATGGCATTTGTACATCAACGTCAAAGCCCACTTGAATATTGGCAAGTTCACTGTCATTAATCATCAGGGTTAGCTTCAATTGTGGATCATTAACACGTTCCATGTCCTGAACAGCAGTGGCAAACAATGGGCTTGGCCCACCGACAAGTTGGAGAGGTTCTGGGAGGAAGGTGTGCTCGAATCTGACTCCATGGTGTTCATGAGCTAGTAAGTGTCAAGTTGCTATCATGAAAACTCAACAGTTATTGTAAATTTTTTCTAGCAGAGCTTCGGAGATTCACCTGAAAAGCAATGAGGAGTTGTGAAAGGTCAAAACTTGAATCATATTGTTGGCTATATGTGCCATGAGCTGCCAACAAATTTGGAAACAGAATTAGAATTAGAACATTGTCATTGATCATACAAGTTAGAGTGATTTGCTTACATCCTTTAACATTATATTCCAGATAGCAAGTGTTGCAAGCTCAAGCCTCCTGTATTCTTGTAGTTCCTCATTTGAGGCCATTGATACAAGTTTACTATGGCATTCAAAGTTGTTTTGTTGCTTTCTATCATAGCTTGACCAGCATGGTATCTATATATTCCTTTTTTCCCCTCCTGGTCAGTTTTTCCAATGTTGTCAAGATCTGAGTGAGTTGCTCATCCTTTGTGTTGTTGTGAGAGATGTTGGCATGATTCTTGGAAAGATGATGTTGAATGAGTCTGGCAGCATTGATCATGTCTACAAAAAAAATTAACATGTTGACAGGTCATTTCATCACTGCACTAAGCTCATCCATGTCCATGAATTTGGCTAGCCATATGCCTTCTTTTTGCAATACACTTTTGGTGACTTTAATAGCATGTTCCAAGGGGGACTTGTTTGCTGGATTGTCTGTCTTTTGATACATGTCATTGGAGGTTGATGGTGACATCCACTAAACCTGATTACTATAGATGTTCCCCTGTATCAGCATCAACAAGTCTTCTTTCAACCATGATTGCTTAATGCTGATAATGACAGCATTTATAGAAATGTGATTTTGTAACACTTCAAGTTCCTTGATAGATACTGTCAAGGTGTCCAAGAATTTCTCAGTGATTGGATGTGGATTGATGGTGCAGGAGATAAGGGTGCCAGGGTCATTTGCTGACATTGTTGTTAGTAATGAGATTGATCAGTCTGCAGCCCAATGATATGTCCATGTCCAAATTTTCAAATTTAAATGTCAGATTTCTTTGTCACCATCAATGTTGTTCTTTGTTCAATGAAAGGGGTAAAACATTAAATCCATTGTATTATATATACTTATCTTTCTTTCTTTTGCTGCTGTCTTCTTCACCACATTCGAGATGTTTGTTTGATAATGGTTTCATAGTAGGTGAGAGAGCAAGTGAGTAAAATAAGATATTGTTGTGTTAATTTAGATATTTACTACTTTGATTGTTTCTTGCTCAAAGCTCTGACCTTTCCCTTTCTCTTCTTTTTCTCCTTGTTTTTCTTGATGATGGTTTCTGATGCCACCACCTCCTTGAGCTCAAAATTAGCTGTGGCTTGCTCTGCATTCTTCCAAATCAGATCCTCAAGAACAAAGAAGTGTGATAATATACTTAGTATACATCTTCAGAGCGTCAGCAACCAGGTTGCCAATCTATTAAGCCTAGTAATAATTACTATATATGTAATGTGTCAATGTTACAGTCAAGCATACTTGCTAAGCTCAGTTATGTCCTTGTTGATGCTGATCATGGTAGCTTACTGTGATGCTAGTAGACTGTTTTAGTACATACGTGGATTAATATACATTGTGAAATATCATAGTAGTAGTATAATTGCCAACTCACTTTTGTGTCCATTTGATGCTATTTTGAATGAGCTGTCAGTGAAATAAATAAAACTAAACTTGTTGTTTCAAGTTTCTACCTTGTCATTGTTGACAGTGGACAACTTGGGTCCAGGTCATGAGCAGTGAGTAGTAAAATATATACTTCAATGGGAATTAGAAACTAAAATGAAAAAAAAAAAATATAAGTTGGTAAATGGTGTCAGTCCATTTATTATATGTATACAAAGCTTCTACAAAAGGTCTGGTAAAATTTGGTGGTTGGGAAAGATTATATATTTCAATGGAAATTAAAAACACAAAATACAAAAACTAAAATATAGGTTGGAAAATGGTATCAATCCATTTATTAGATGTATATAAAGATTCCACAAAAGGCCCAGTAAGATTTGGTGGCTAGGAAAATTTGTCACAAAGAAAAAATGATAATGGGACAAGTAGACTTTGTTATGTATTCAAATAAATTATAGAGGCTTTTGGAACCATCTACTCTAATAATTTGACAAGATAACATATTTTTTATATGTTGATGATGAAGGAAATGAAATAAAACATTTCCAATTCAGTTCTTCAAAGCCAATAAAGTTGAGAACAATATGTACAACTATGACCCTCATTCCTGATCTTGAGTGTCACTATATCCCCAGCCTGGAATTTTGTCAGAGGTCAATGTGAATTACTATTTATTGCATACTGCTCACAGGGGAAGCCTCTTTGTCTTTGTCATCTTCCAATTCTGATCCTACAGAATCTCTTTCCCTAGATTCTAATACCTCATTTTCACTGTACACAAGTTTGGTAAATATTTAAATAATACCACCATTTACCTAGGTCTCCCTTACTTATCTTGTAGACCCTCTCATTTTCAGTTCTGAAAATGCTCATTCAATTAGCATTTGAACTGACATAAGTCCAATTATCACAGTTGTGGATGGACTTGGAGTATATATCAAGACTGGGCAAGTAAGATGGGGTATTTTTGGTGTAAGACGATGGAGTTGGGCCATACTGTATACATGTTTGTACATATTATGGATTCAAAGATCATTCTAAAGACCATGTAAGAAATTCTAGCCAATAGCATAAGAAACTCATAATTCATAATGATCAGTAAGCAAAGATGTAGTCAATAGAAGATAGAGCTCTTATCTACAACTAATCTACATTATATAAGCATAAATAAAAGGTCTATATATTATCTAGACTTGATAGTATTTGTTGTATAAGAATAACTACTGTTTTAACATTTTTCCTTGTTGAGCTGATTTGTAAAGTTTTGTTGAAGTCCAATGAATGCAAAAATGTGATTTAGTGGACACCTAAACTCATGCCTCTTGTCACCAGTGGCAAAGCTTACCAAAAAAAACTGGGAATATACATGGGATGGAAAAAGGTCATTATTTTGTAAGAAATATCTCTAATGGGAATCCATTAGGTAATATCATGCCTTATTAGGGTAATTAGTGAGACCAAGTCAAATACAGCCAATTCAGAACTTATCAAAGGTTACATTCTTTGTAAAGATATCAGCCTTTTGATCAGTAGTAGGAACAAAGTACAATTTGAGTTTATTGAACTCTTGTACTACATCTCAAATATAGTGCTAGCATGCATTGGTAAAGATGCATGTTCCACCCTGGTCCCAGAATGTCCAGTAACAGCAATGGTGAGGCTGTGTTTACTGGAGTCACTAGACAGACATGATCATCTGATTATCTCATGCCATGCTGTTTATCAACACTAATGTCTTGACTATTAACTAAGGTTCTCAATCAACTACTATAGATTGCACTGTCAAGGCCAGCAAGTGATAACTGATGGTGCAACTAGGCAAGAGCGTGGATACCACATATCCACTATGGGTTGGGGTATGGATACCACTGTGAGGTTATGGGCAGGGCTGTAGGAATCTGTCTGACTAATACTCCATACATGTATCCTCATATATTGAGCTTGCCCATGTCTCATTTGACCATCTTGCGATATTGATTCCATAAGATCACCTTCCATAAGATCACCAGCAGTGCTCACACAAATTTCCCAACAGCTGGCTTGAGGAGGGTGCTTGTGCCCCTCTACACATCCCTGCCTATTAAACACTCCACCAGTAGTACCTGGCATTCCAGAACCTGGACCTTCTCAATAGTTGGCAGCTGTTGCAGGGCAGGATAAAAACAGACTGTTACTACAGGCATAGGTTTTGACCAGTTTACTGAAGTTTCTTGAAGGTTACACATGATGTGGTGAGGATTACGAGCAGCATTGCTTAAAACCTTGTCAATAATAATAATCTTGTTGAGGCCCCATTGGAATTGGCAGTCACAGTCTCACAGATGAACTTGTTATATGTGTTGCAGCCCTATGATTCATTGTCAGCCTTTTTGGAGGTCACAAATTTGTCCCATTTATCTGCCACCACCAACCAGAGTTTGGTGGCAAATTGTTTCACTTGATTCACAACTCAGTTTGTCCACTCTGCAATATTAGTTGACAGTGAACTTCCCAAGGCAAGCCATGAACTTTGGTAATGGTTCCCCAAGCTGTGGCAGTCTGGCAGACTAAGAGAGGTTATCGGTACTAGTACTAGATCAATTACACATGAATATCATTGAATCAGCTTGAATTACTGCAGGTTCCATTAAGTCTAGCATAGATACCATTGAATTAGTGTTCACTGTTGAGTTACACTGAGTCACACCATTGACTTAGTATTGCTTTTTTGTCCTTACAAATTTGATAAACTTTTGCCTTTGAAATCTTCTTCTGTACCCTTTTTGTGTTTCAGAAACTAAGCTACTAGTAACAGGGTATGCTTCTTGGAGGTGTTTAAAGCTGCTGCTGAAATCAATCTCAGATGGCAGAATTCTTGGTTTGTGTATGGCTGGCATTCCCATGCGGGGTCTTTGATACAGGGACTGAGAAAATCTGATGTTGTTTTGGTCTCAAAGCACTTGCAGCATGAATACAGAAACACAATGACAGCAAAGCCATCAAGACTGCATGGCTTCAGCTAGCTGAGGTGGCCAGTTTGGTAATGGCCTTCCAAGTTGATCATCAATTTTTCATCAGTCTTTTCCTCTGTGGCACTCTGCTTCAGCCTGAGGTGGGATTGTATGTTTGCAGTGCTATTGTCTATTCTAGGCCACTCGACATAGACCAGGACCTCCTACAATTTATCAGAATCCTACTCAACCTGTCTTGTGTTGATCTGTGTCCTCACGGCTTTGACAAGAATTTTTTGCCCACTGGTCACCAGGATAGTTTTCACTTCACTCTTTAGATTTCCTCAGAGGCTGAGAACCCCATAGTGCCCCTTGACCCACATTCTACAGATGCCTTATCTGCGATACAAGAAGCATACAACAATGCAGGGAAGTACCAAATAGAGCTAGTTCATAATAGGGGCCAAAAGAAGAGGACTGAATGTACATACAGCTGGTGTTTGAGGAATTTCCCATAGTGGATGAATGAAGAAAAGATCTGGTCAAATTTCTTAATAAGATCATTGATCAATCATTTTTCTTCACAAAATCCATCAGAAGACCTCTTTGCAAAATTGATTTGCCACCAATAAGGGGTACACCATCTGCTCACTATATGAGGCTGACTTGGAGGATATGCATCCTGATTTCATTCTTCTGCCTAATAAGGTGTTCTTGGAATCAGGAGATCTAGGTCAAAGATATAGAAAAACTTTATGGCTAGAAGATACATGTTGGCTTCATTTTGTTGGCATCACTGGCATGTAACATGGACTCACCTCAGCCTTGAGTGGATGGTATCAGATTTGTCAATGCAATGTCTTAACATTCCAAAGTCTTCCCAACTAATATTATGGATTTGCTACATTGTGTAATCACCTGGTGTTAGGTTGTCTCTGCTCATATGGTTACATGTGACATACAATAGTGAAGCCAACTGATTGCAAGAAAGGTTGTCAAGCACCTGGTCATAAATAACTAGATGATAGGTGAGCAACAAGCTTGAGAGCATCAATTTGACATACTTACTGTTTGAATACTCCTCAGACTCACAACACCCAGCTAAAGTCCAATATAGGTGCTTCAACAAGTGGCTGTTGATGCTTTGTGAGCTTCAAGCAATGCTGTAGTTGGTGTACTGGTATTGATGATTGAAGAGAAGATTGAAGGAGAGTCAAGAGACTAGTATTATAATGTCTTACTGTCCAATACACTGTGGTCTCATCTTATGTATATAGTATACCATCTGATAATTGAATACATGATATGCACACCCTACTCTAAGTAGCCTAAATTACACATGGCTGTAAGTATGCCACCCAGCCACGTCCTTGATGTACAGTGCGTGTCTGGTCACAAGTAAGTATCGAGTTCCATATGTCATGTGTCAGCAGTGTCACCCACCAGCATTTTGGTCATCAATACTAAGCAAGTTGAAGTTTTCTTTGTTAAGCACCTTCTCTTTTCTCCTCAAACATCCTTAATCCCTTTACCAAAGATCTCTGTGCTCATTCATGTCAATTTCACCATCCCTCTTGAGCAATCAATCAGAGAGGCTTTTGAATGGGAGCTTACTCACATCCTGTCTGGGCACAGTGACCATGAGCACAGCAACTGAGAACAACTCCAAGTCAGAGCTACCACTAGAAATACTCTCATTGATACCTGGCAGATTGGACGACCTGCCAAAGCAGCGACTGCTGGGCAAGGTGGCTGCTGACAAGTATTGCAGACAAACAAATTGAAAGCTGTGGAGGATCCAAAACTCAAGCACACAGCACTATCAAAACTCCAAAAAGTACCAAGATATCAACCCTATCATTGTTGCCTTCAATGCCAACAACCACCCTGCCGCCAAAGGGGCTTTTGTTAGTCATCACCAAAAGTGTGACATGTCTTGGGATTGGACACTGGAGGAGCTAGTCAATTGTGTCTTTAACATTGTGGAGTAGGACAGCTGGTGAGCCCCCTTTCTTTTTAAAAAAATGACTTGTGCTTACCCAACCCTCTCCTTGGCAGAATGCTGAAGGCTGCTGTTGTCAATCAAGAGGACCAAGTTATTACCATCTTGGCTGGTACTAGGCCCCAGGGCCTTTATTGGAAAGCTGTTCACAAAGGGATGAGCAATGTACTTGAAGACCTTCCACTCAATATTCAAGGACACTGCAAGGATGGTGAGGTTTCTACAGTGGTGGTCAGATGTAAGATCATGCCAACACACTGTGCCAATGAGTTACTGACACCTCCTTCTAAGCCCCTGGAAACCTCGTTCACAAGCCAATAAACAAGGCCCTTATTACAAAATTGTGTGAGGACATCAATTTTGTCTGCACTGCTGGTTTTATGAGCAGTAAGTTTTCTTCTTTTATTCAAATCACCACTCTCACCGCCCTCTCACCAGGCTGCTTTGTGCTACATGCACCAAAACTTTGGAATGACTATGAGGTTGCCCTCAAATTGTTGCTTGATAGGTATAGCACACTCAAGAAATTCTTTACAAACAGTGTCTCTTTTGCTTCAAGCACGTTCAACAGTGGTTCCTGCATTGTGATCCTTGAGCATGTCGACAACACAAATGTACTCTATGGACTTTGCACCATCTTTGCATGCAGGTTGTATGATGCTATCCAGGGTAGGCATTTGATTTTGTTCAATCTAGGTCTCATCATCCAATTTCCTCCCAGATAGTTGGGGAATCAAAGTGCAGCAGGTTGAAAGATGGGCTTACACAGGTTCACTGCTATGCAATGGGTCTTAAGTGGTTGCAGCCATAGGTAAGGTTTGTAACAGCATTGACCATCTCAAATAGAGGGGCTAACATCATTCCCAAGCATCCTTAGCCAAAATTATCCTAAAATCATTCTAAATTATTGCAAAAGCATTTCCAAACACATTTCCAAAGCATCTCAAAAACATTCCAAAAGCATCTCCACAGCATACCAGAACCCCTTAAAATCATTTCAAAACCATCTAAAATTCTTACAAAATCATCCCTAAACTATTCCTAAACTAGCTTCAAACCATCTGAGTGTAATCCATTAGTTATCTCTCAAAACCATTAAAAACAACATAAAAATGAATATATGGAGAGAACATCAGGAATATATTTGGAAGTGAGTGAAAACCATCATAGATGTTAGACCTTCAATTCAGGTGGATTCTGACCATACACAGAAGCCCACCTAAAAGGTTCTCCATCCATCCTACACCCGAAAGTAAAACATCTACCATGCTATTACTTTCATGAAACATTGCAAATCTGATTTTTGTTTTCTACTCAATCAGCACAAATACAATGCTATCTCCATTTATGGGTTTGATAACCTCAAAGGCGATTTGCTGTGCAGCTTTGTGACAATGTTGGTAGAATAAAACAGGCATATCTGCAAATAGCAACTGGGCCATCTTGTTGATGGATTACTCCTGCTCAGTGATGTGGGTGCAAATAGTAGCAGTTCCAACAGTGATGTCCACTGTAACAGTAATTCTGAGTCAGTAGAAAAATGTATAGGTGATGATGTGCACTTACTGTCATGGTTACTGTCTTCAAAGTCAAGGAAAGGGTCTTCCATAAGCATCTTTACATATGGACTGTGTATTCTGATGACCATCTAGCAGTGGTCAAGTTTGTGAGGCGCTTGGTTCTGAGGAAAGACTACACATCTGAGTCCAGGACTAACTCATGGAACCTCGGAAGTTGAAGTCACGCTGCAAACTCATCTGGAAGTAGTAGACAATCAATGGATGTGTTAAAATACTAGTATAAAAGAAGCACACCACTGGCAGAATGGTTTGACACAAAGTGTAAGGTGAGCATTCATCCACAGGAACTGGCAAGGGAATAGTGTTGGGACTGGAAGACCCTGGTCTGGCGGAACCAGGACCAGGACCAGATGACAAACTAGAGTCCAGCTGTGAAGCTGCATCAGGACCATTTAGGCAAGAGCACGGGTAACCCGTGGCCTGGGTATTTCTGGCACTACCCATACCCTTACCTGTGACTTACCCATACCTGCTTCCAAGGGTACAGGTTTACATGCAGTACATTGTTGAAGACCCATAGGAGACCCATGGGAGGATTTACCTGCTGGTATTGACTAGTCCAGTCATGCATGCATGCTTTTTTCTTTTTCTGATTCTTTTTTCTTTTCATTTTTTTTGTGGACAGCAATGGCGATACACCGCAACGAGTCACCAATGACCCACTTAAATGCCAGACACACCAGACACACTCCCTCATCCACAACATCAATGTCAATGTCGATGACACACACATACCTGTGATGACAACAATGTGATGAGGGTGACAATGGGTACATCCCTGAGGCCCTCTCCCTGGCCCTCCCTCTCTTTGTCCCCCCTTACCATGATGTATCGCTGAAGGCAACCTTTGACTGCTATACAGTGTCTGGCACACTGAACACTAAATACAAGGAAGGGGGGATAGTCATCGTCAGAGGGAATCCAACGAGAACAAGACTGGCTTGTTTTGTTGGCTGTATTCATGTTTATATAGTTCTAGTACATGGTCCGTGCTACTAGGGTATGTACTTTACATGAAGAGAACACATGTACTGACATAGTTACAATGTGTTCAAAGCATGGAGTGGCTGTGTACTACTAAATTATGAACCTAACTATGAACACTACTACAAATGTACCATGGAAAAATTACTACCTAATTACAAACTTTAACAGAGTGTACAAACTTAACTATGAACACTGTTTCTGGGGTTTTTCTAAAGTGTGAAGCACAGTGTTCTGGGTGTGTCTGTGTTGTGAACAGAAGTGAGAATAGTATGGTTTGTAACAATCACTCTATCATGCAATCGATGCCTAAAGCATGGTAAGCTGGTAGTATATTAGGAACAATCTGTGTATGTCAATACAAGATACTGGGGCAATGGGGCAATCAAACCTTCATATCCAAATCAGAATATGTAAACAATGAACACTTGATGATCAGGTGCCCTACTACTTGAATCAATATTGTAAATGGTAAAGTGCTGTATACCACTGCTTCTTGGTCCATGAGTCTGACAATGGGACTATTGAACCTTTATATCTAAATCAAAATATGTAAATGGTAAACACTTGATGATCAGCTGCTCTGCTGCTTGTATGTATATATGTAAACAGTAAAGTGCCGTACCACTGCTTCTTGGCCCATTGAGTCTGACTCCTCATTGGGACTTGCATAGTTGGCTTGGGACCTGTGCCATATTGGAAACAACAATCTAGTGTGGTTGGGGGAGGTTGGAAAAAACAAACTTACTATCTCTATCAACTTATAAATCAAGCAATGTAAAAAAATGTACAATCAAGACAATAGGCCTGTGCAAATCAAAATACATTATTGATGAATCAAGATCCATTTCATGGTAACTTGATGAAGATAGGCAGTCAATATCAGCATTAGTACTCTTTTCCATGTGCCTTCAATTGGCAGCTGGGAGGGCAAACTGGATTTTGAATAGTGGGTGGGTGACCATAGTTCAACATTTCTAAATGGTGTGCTCCTAAAATAGGACTTAGAGCAGTGGGCATATTTGTCAATAGACCTTACTTGTTGGTCAGCAGCTGGATTTTTGAGGGTGGTGTAGATGCAGCTATAAATGGTCTTGTCTGATGAATAATTAATTTCTTGGTTGGATGGGCAAGCATATTGAGGCAGGACTGTCTTAATTCCCTGGAATGATGGGTGATGATGGGCTGTATTGTGCAATGTCCAGCATATTTCTCTGCCAAGTGCTCATGAGATCACTTTCCGTGATAGTCTCTCCAAGTTCTTTGAGTAACTTGAAAAAGTCGGTGAAATCAGTTCTGCTTGTCAAGCTGTTGTGAATAACAAACAGCTCTTGAACCATGTTGAACCAGCTATCATTGGCCACCAAATAGGATGTCTGCAAGATATTGAGTATTTTTGTCCAGTCAGAAATCTCTTCTGATAACTCCCAACTTTTCAGTTCTGCAAGCTGAAAAAATGAGAGCATTGATGACAGCATCTTCTTCAGCATTACCAGTATGTGAGACCTTGGGACAACTTGTACCTTCATCATCAGAAAAACCACTGACAGGAGAACAATGTTTATTTATTTATTTTTATTTTAGTCCATGTGTGCATTAAAATTTTTGTGAAAGATCCTGAGTTCCACCATCCTATATATGTTTTTCTGGCAGCTGACAAGATCCAGCAAGCAGAGAAACTAGGAAAGCTAGTGCTGCAAGTGATATTCTTCCTGGAATGCAGCTTCCTGCTGCTATACTCAAGAGTGTCATGACTCTTTCAAAGCTGCTGATGAATACCATGTCAAAGCTAGTATCCAGGCAGCTCTTCCAGGTAGCTGGTGGCAAGAAGTAGTGGTTGTGTGACCAAAAACATGCTGATGGTAACCAATCCAGAAAACCTGGCAACAGGGCAGGAAAGGCTGCAAGCCAAAGGTGGAAAAAAAAAATACATTAGCTGTCACCAGAAGGATTGGCTGGCTTCTGTAGAGAGCAGCAAGCAGTGGTGGAACAATCCAAAGCTCTTTTGATGTAAGCAGTGCCAGGGTCACATTGTCTGGCTGGATTAGAAGAACAATGTGTATATCCTTCCATGGGAAGTAAAAACTAAAATGCAAAACCAAAATATAGTTTGAAACATGGTATAGATCTATGTATTAGATGTGTATAAAGCTCCCAATCAATTCCCTAACTTTGAAAACATCCATGTATACTGTCTTGAACTCCTCATAGTCACTTCCTGAATTTATATACTAGTAAAGGTGGGAGGGAGGGAGAAGGAGTCAGGACATTGGTTGCCACTATCAAATAATTAGCCAGTGCTTGGGAAATTGCTGGGATATGTTTGGTATATGTATAATGTGAAATGGTATGGGAAGATCAATTGGAGGTGTCCCAGACATCATTCCAAATTGATATCTCCAAAAGAGGGAGTAGGACTATGAGGGGACTAATGAGCTACCACTACCAAATGAATAGCCAGTGCTTAGGAAATAGTTGGAATATTTTCAGTATATGTCTAATGGTATCAGACAATCAATTGGAGGTCCTGCTTATCGACTATCCAATGAACGCTTAGAAATGTTGATTTGAATTTGAATATTTGCTAACCCCACTCTGTTAGTTCCATCATCAGGTATTGACAGATCAATCCTGATATACTATCCAGGTCAATGCCAACTTGAATCACTGGCAGGCATCAATTGTGAAAAAAGATGTCAGATGTCATTCTGAATTGATATTTGCAGAAGAGGAGGTAGGAGGAGACTATAGACACATTTTTGAATTATGTGTCAAACTTTTCATGTATTTGAATATTGATATTACCATAAAATAGAGGCCTTTTTAATGATCTTTCAAGAAGTTTAATCTAATATAGTTAAGATTAGACCAGGGTGATACTAAGCCACAAAGACTTCAAAGAGGACATTGATCCACTCCACAAATGGTATATTATATATAAGTAGAATTAGTGCTTTCCATATTTGAATTGTACCTATAACATGGCTTTTTGTGTTTTTGTATTTTTGTGCTTTTGTTAACATTGACATGATGAAAAGCTATTTAAAAGTCTGAAGAATTTACTAATTCAGATGTAGATGAGTCACAATCTTGATAATAGCTCTAATAGATAGAAGCTCTGGCAGATGCAGAGACTGGACCTTTGAGCAAGCATGAGTTGATTTTTCAACAAAAGTATACTACTAGTATAACATTTACATTGGACAGTTCTGGTGCTTTGCAGCTTGCAACAGCAGGTTTTGTAACAACATTTCCTCTGGACCACTATTCATCATTAGGATGATCACAAGCATACCTAAGACTTCCAAGAGGTGTTTTTTTTGGTACAAAGCTGATTCATGGTTAATAAAGAAGGATCTTGTCCCTGTTGGGGGCATCAGTGACTTAGTTGACCACAAAGTCATGAATTTTGATACTCTTTGCCCCCAGTTTAATGTGCTTGGTGTAGGAGTCCACTGTATCCATTAATGTCCCTGTTTGTCTTTGTCTTTGTTCTGACTCATGCCCCCATCAATCTAGCTAGATTGCCCTATGGGTAATGAATTGTAGGCCTTTTACTGATGCCCAGTTTGGAAAGAATATGAAGAGTTCAGAACTCCATATTTTTTCCAAACTATCTGGCATATATTTTGCTGAACCTTGGCTGCAGATCCATTATCTCTCTCAGGTCGCTGAGTACACCACCTTTTCTTCCATCTGACCACTGGCATGCCATCATCCAACAATGAGTTGCACCCCAATGGCAACAATGGAATGTTCAACTCCTTTATTCATAGTTGTCTACAGGGATTGGGCCTAAGTGCCATCACACACCTTGTCTTGGTCCTATGGTGTGTCTTGCACAAAGTCACCATGCATGAACATGCTCACTTGAAACTCGACATTCAAGTTCTTGGAGAATGTTATGACATGCATTTTGAAGTACTTACTGATGCAAAGACATAAAAGATGGTTGATATAGTGCTGGCTCCAATCTTTCCCACACAAGGATACGTAAATATTGATCGACTTGATATCAACCCATGTGGCATTACTAATGATGACAAAAAGAACAACACCCTCTTTGGGTGCATCAAAGGTGTCACAGTTAAGTTGGGGGAAATTGAAGAACAAATTGCATGGTTTGAAGGGGGTTCTTATGTTTTGATTCATCAAGATGGCAGCATCTATCTGAGAACTCCACAGCTGTTTGAAGCTGTCTCCAAGCTTTTGACAGAGGCTGGCTGTATGCACACTCGGTGACCCAAATCATCATCACGGGCTTGGATGTGGAGGGATAACAGAGGTAAAGGTCAAGATGGAAGTTGGAAACTACCCTGAATTCACTGTTCTCAACCTTGAGCTCTCAATCTGTGCCAGGTCTAGATGCCTGTTTTGGCATATAGAAATTGTACCATAGAATGACTAGTGAGTGGTACCAGGCTCTATGAAGAATAGGAGTGAGGGATCAAACGAGCTATGAGGTATAGAGGAAACATAGTCAGTGCAATCTCTATGATATTAGTTATTCTCTATAAATAGACTTATGTTAGTCTCTATTACGGTTCGTGATAGGAAGCATGATAAGTAGATCATTAGATACTATGAACCATCAACTAACTCCTAGAGGTCTAGTTATAGGTATTCTTATATAACATAAGCTATATAAAAAGAGTAACCGTCTCTTATCTTGATAATGACTGAAGGACAATATTAGATGAGGTAATATCTCTATCATCATATGATAGGTATCTCTATATGTTCTTGATAAAGAACATTAGGTAATCTCTATTACAGAATAATAGGTAAGAGATCATAAGGTCTCTAGTGTACAAACATAAGTGCATGTACATTCTAATAGATAATAGACATAGTCTATTAGCTTATAGATAAGGCTTAATATAGCTTGTAATGATCAAGGATATGGTCGATCATTCTCATTAGGATCTCTATCCATAATGGTAAGTTGTCTGTAATATCTGTAGATAGTAAGTACAGTAACTGATGTCTCAAGTATCTGTTGAGTAGCAGAATATCAGTAAGAGACATATGATATTCTCAATAAGAGATATCGAGTGTAGGAATGAAACCTGTTAGATGTGAACAGTTTCTTCCTTAGTGATTTCTGTTATGAGGTAGAAAGACAAATAGGAACGACTATGTCAAGTTCCTCTGTTAAATTCCTTAGACTCATCATCTCAGAGGATGAGCCTATATATACTAGATACATGAATATATTACTTAAAAGTATATAGCCAATAGCATAATAGACTCTTGTACATGATATGTAAGCACCTAGTTATATTCCAGTCAGAATGATTAGAAATGAGTCAGTTGTACATTGTATGAGTCATTTGTATAGTATGAGTCATATGTACAATATATGAGTCAATATGAATCATGATCAGTTAGCTGATCAGTAAGTAGGTCTGTCGACCAATGGCATATAGTACTCTTATCTTCGAGATGTACTTAGTATTACTATGCTTTAGATAGTGTAATAGATATGGCTAATGCCAATCATAGAAATGTAGTAGTGTAATGTATAATATACTACAATTTCAACATGGCATCCTGGCACGCTTCTTGGAGGCCAAAGTACCTGATCAAGAACTTGTCCTTAGGTCTTGAATAATAAATACGGACTTTGAAATTATGCACCATTGATCTAATACACATCAATTAGATTTGAGCATGACTGTAATACAAAATGAGTGCATACTGGACTTGCATACCAAGACAAAGAGACAATCAATATCAGTGCTAGAAAACTCCTTATCTCAAAGGTGGGAGGGTGTTGTAACAACTTTGAGCATGGCTCACAGATTACATACAAAAAGAGATCATGGCAAGTTGTAAACACATATGACTGCCTTGTTGCTTTCTTTCCACCAGAAGTTGGGCTTTGTAAGCTCAAATAGTTCATTTCTGAGTTCTATCTATATTCTAGATTTCTTTGCTGCATCTATTCCATTTGTGATGTGACCCAGCTTGACATGTCTGAGTTTGAGAAGGCACAGGCCTTTGAAAGGGAATTCAGTAGCATCAAAACAAAGCTGGCACAGCCAGAAGTATCAATGATCATGCTACAAGACATGATGGAAACCATCTAACAGTTGAAAGAATCCAATAAGGAAAATGAAGGTGACCTATGACACAATACTGCATCTGGCACACCAAGTTACTAAACACAAGCTACTAGGGGAGTAAAGTTGTTGTCAAAGGGAATCTAACAAGAACAAGACTAGTGGATGTATTCAGGTTTTTATACTACTACACTTTAAGGTAGGCAATCCCTCCAGTGGAATTTGCTGTTCCATCTATATTATAAACAGGTACCACTAGCTCAAGTGGTTTCAAGGGGAGACATTGGGCCTTGGCCCAGGTGGTGTTAATGAATAAGTGTTATCTACTAAGCATTATTCTATCACTTCAATATTGACATAGCAGATAACTTGAAGTATCTCAGCATGTTGGAAATTTGCAGCACATTCACAGACTTCACAATAAACCAGACATAGTGGCAACTGAAGGTTCTAGACCTGACCTCAGCAACAGAAATTTCAGTTCGGCATGGGATGGTGAGGCTGAAGGCAGAGGGAGTTTGGCCACCAAGTCAGTTGACTTTCACTTTCAGATATTTCTTGTCATTCTCAAGGTCAAAAATCAATATTGGTCACTACTACAAAATAAATAGCCATTACTCAGGAAATACTTCATAGGGGATCTTTTCCAAGGAGAACTGCTTGGCCCATGGAATCTGAAGGTCTTGTGTGACATTGTCTGGAACAGTGTCACATTAAAATATAGCCCTGCTTCATACATCAGAGGTGTGGTGACTGTATCAGCATCATCTTCAGGATCATTGTTTTCATCCATCAAGACTTTTTCACAAGCCTGCCATGCAAGGCCAAGAAATGCCATGCATTGGAGTGCAATGTGTACTATTGAGAATATAGACAACTATGGCTCAGAGAGCTAGTGAGTTCTCAGAAATGCAATCTTGAATGGTTGTCTTATGAAAGTTTTCAATCACAATGAAAACTGCACCAAGACAAAGACACTTGAAGAACCTGGAAACAATGATTTTAATGAAATAATCAGCCACATACCAAAATTGACTAGCAGGAATTTGAACCATTGTTTCATTAATGAGCTCAGTAGAAAACTCAGTCAAGATATTGTTGGCATCTGCTAAAGGGACTCTGACTTCCACCTGAGCATATCTTCTTGCAGTTTGATGTCTAGCTGCTCTTTATTGTCACCTATGCCAGCAAAAAAAATTGCCCTGCTTATCAAGATCGTCCACAAGCTTGGTGCATGCTTGTCTGGATAGTAACTCCAAAGCTTTCTGAGGCTGAAAGATGCCCTCATGCAATTGATATGATACACACTTTTCAGTGGTATAGGCTTGTGTTATATCTGTTCTGGCCCCTATCTGGCCCCTCCAGTCCAACTCCACATTGAACTCCTTGATGACCCTTCTGGCATCCTCAGACTTCGCATTGGAGAGAGCTCCCTCTATATCAGACCTCCATCACACTACCTTGGACCTGACTCCTTCTGGCACATCAGCTGTGTCCACTTTATTCCTTTGACTCTTCATTCCATTCCTTCCATTTTGTATGTACCCACATTTGCAAAAACAAAAAATATATATAGTACAATATAGTCCGAGTAGTTAATGTAGTCGCTGTCGAGTAGTCCCTAATATATAGTAGCTTCGACTTGAGGCAATTCTACCGTAGCCAATTGTAGGCTTTGTAGCACGTGTATTATTGTCTAGTAAAAGCTACTGTCAAATGATATAGCTTCTCGTAGCCGTGGTAGCACGCCTGAGTCACAACTATAGCACTGTAGCAGATACTTATTGTCTGGTAGTGCAGCTATATAGAACAGTATAGTAACTACTGTACTCTCAGCAGCTGTAAATATATATATATACTATGTCCGTGTGCGTCATCCTCCTATTCGTCGTTTCACCGTGACACGCTGCCGCCATCCTCATCCTCATCGCAGACACTGCATCGTCGTCATGTCGTCGATGCTGTGCCATCCTCATCGTTTTGTCGTGACCCGTCATCATTGCTGTTGCAATTCTGCCATGTCATCATCATCGTCGTGGTCGCGGTACCGCAGTGTTGGTGACGCCGCCCATCGTGTCGTCGTCCTTGTCACCGTGTCGCTGACGTCGTGCTGTCCTCCCCATCCTCGTTGTTCCGCCGTGACCCACCGCCATCGTCTTCGTCATCGTCGTTGCCGTTGCAACGTCACCGTGTTGTCGTCATTGTCGTTGTCACTACTAGTGTTTAAAAGTCCAGTCCTAGAACTGCAAAAAAACCGAAACTGCAACTGGACCAGGACCATTGGCAACTGATTTTGGCAACTTTTGGCAACTGGTCTTTGTCAGTTTCAGTTTCAGTTTTTTATTTTCGCAAAAATAATAAACTAGTTGTAACTGGTTGGCAACCGGTTTTTTTGGTGCATAGCCACCCCCTGTCTCTACCCTATTTTCCCCACATATATCTACTATTTTTGGTAATTTTGTGGTAATTTTTGGCC
>JBBPQC010000055.1:0-51937 GCA_038092295.1 Leccinum arenicola | reverse complement strand
CAGCGATGTGAATAGGGTGCGTGGTCCAGGGGATATAAGGAACCGTCTTACTCGGTGATTCCTACTAGCTCCCCGTTCTCAGGTAGAACATTGTAGCCTCTCTCACCGTCTCGGTCCATCGTCTTGCTCCCCGTTCTTCACTCTTCATCAGGAAGGAACGGCCCCCCCACACACGTCTTTACAGAAATACATTTCTACACACACACATTGAATCGTCATCCATCATGGCCTCTCGCGGAAAAGAGATCAGAATCGCGTACGTTTTTTGAAATTTCGATCCCAATCATTCTGATTCAAACAACACACGACACAGTGTGATGGGAGCTACCGGAAGTGGTAAATCCACGGTGCGTTCGATTCCCCGACATTCGTAGTAGTAGTTACTGACTTTCGAGACCAGTTCATCAACCTCGCCAGCGGGTCCAACTTGCCCGTCGGTCGTGGTCTCGAGAGCTGTACGTCCGAAGTGCGGACGTCCAGACCCTTTCTCCTCAACGGGCGTATCGTCACCTTGATCGACACGCCCGGGTTCGATGATACGTCGCGCAGCGACACAGATATCCTCTCCTCCATCGCGGCGTACCTGTCCAACACGTAAGTTCGGACCTTCCTTCCCTCCTCCGCCGCCATCACAGGAATAACGTGCCGTGCCCCCTTCATCAGATACGAACAAGGTGCCAAGCTCGCCGGCATCATCTACATACACCGGATCTCCGACGTCAGGATGGGCGGCACATCGAAGCGCAACTTCCGCATCTTCCGCGAGTTGTGCGGTGATAACACCCTCCGCAACGTCCTCATCGTGACCACCATGTGGTCGAACGTCGACCCCAAGGTCGGCGAGGCGCGCGAGCAGAGCAGGAGCTTGCCAACAATGACAAGTTCTTCAAGCCCGTCCTCGAGAAGGGCGCACGACTGCTGCGCCATACCGGAACCCAACCGTCTTCCCTCGCCATCCTTCGTCATTTGATCAACTCCCAGGCTGCTACGCTTCTCATTCAGCACGAGTTCGTGAACGAGCACAAGGATCTTGCCCATACCGCGGCCGGAGCAGAGCTCAGCCGCGCCTTGAAGGAGCAGGCTGATCGTCACGACGACGAGTTCAAGAAGCTCCGCCAAGAAATGGAGATTGCCATGCGTGCCAAGGACGAGGAGACCAGGTCGGAGCTCCAAGACGAAGTTGAAAAAAAGCGGGAAGAAATCGAGCGCGTACAACGCGATGCGGAGCATATGGCCGCAAATTTCGTAGCGGAGAAATCGCGGTCGAATCGAAGATTGCGGAAATGGAGGCCGAGAATCGGCGCCGCGTACAGGAGTTCGGGGAACTGCAGGAACAGGTCCATCAGGCTCGCAAGGAGGTCGAGACATCGCAGGTCGAACACGCGCGTCGCGAGTCTGAGCTCCTGAGGGCGAAGAAAGAAGCAGAGGAGGAAAAGGCTCGTCAGCTCGAAGAGGAGCGTAAGGAACGAGAGCTCGCCGAAGCGCGACACCAGGAGCACCTACGCTCCCTGCAGCAAGAGATGCTGAAAGCCGAGGCCGAGAAGAAACAGGCTGGGGAGCAGCAGGCGGAAAAGATAAGGGCAGAGCGCGAGCGGGCTCTCGCTCTCGAGGCGGAACTCCAGCGTCAGGCGAAGGCTCAAAAGGAGGAAGAAAAGACCAGACAACTAGCGGAGGCACGCGAGAGAGCCCGCCTGCATGAGGAGATCGCGAAAGCACAAAAAGAGATGGACAAGATTGTCGCCGAACAGGATCGCCGCGAGCGCGAGGTCACTTCTGCGAGCCAGGCCCAAGCGGAAGCTCATGCGGCGCTCCTCGAACAGCAGAACCAGACCATCCAGCGCGAGAAGGAGAGGTACGAGAAGCAGATTCTTGAGGAAACGGAACGCGTGCGCCGGGCCCTGGAGGAAGCTCACGCCAAGAAAGAGCAGGAGGGCAAAGCACATCGAGAAGCGGAAGAGGCTCGTATCCGCCAATTGGAGGAACAGCATCGCCTCAAGCTGCAGGAGGAGGAGGAACGGAGGTTGAAGTTGCAGGAAGAGCTCACACGCCAACGTAAGCGGAAGAACACGGCCGACGAAGAAGATCAGACTCGCAGAGAGAGTGAGGTAGACGCGGTACGGAAAGCACGAGAAGCCGCGGTGGCGAGACTCGAGGGTGAGCGCCAGCAAGTTAAACAGCGGGAAGGAGTC
Source organism: Leccinum arenicola (assembly GCA_038092295.1). Classification (NCBI taxonomy): domain Eukaryota; kingdom Fungi; phylum Basidiomycota; class Agaricomycetes; order Boletales; family Boletaceae; genus Leccinum; species Leccinum arenicola. The sequence continues at coordinate 49,748 of JBBPQC010000055.1, read as the reverse complement.
TTCAGAGAGCAGCTCGAGGAAGAAGTCGCCCGAGTTCGCAAGGAGATGGAGGTAGAGCTTGGGGTAAAGGAACGTCGGGCTGCAGAGGCCAAGCGGGCCGCAGAACTCTCCAAAGCGTTGGCGGAAGAACACGAGCGCAAGAAGAAGCTGGAGATCGAATTTGCGGCGCTTCACAGACGCGTTGTGGAGGCCGAAGATCTCCGAAGACGAATGGGGGTAGAAGCAGCGGAACGAGAGGCTGCGGAACGTCAACGGAATGCTCAACTGCAAGAAGAGCTCGCGAAGGCCCAACGGGAGGCGGAGCTCGCAAGAGCTGCTGCACAAGAGCGGTCTGTCAAGAAAGAAACGCCCTCCAGCTTCATACTTCCGATACCGTTCGTCGTGTGGAGAGCCGCCATGCATTGGCTAGGTGCCAGATAAACATTGAGGCGATCGGGCTCTCTTTTTCATCATCATTCATTTGTACGGCTTAGTCGTGTTTCTTTCAGTATAGTATCTATTATTTGGGACGCACTTCTTCGATGTCACGTAGGATCATCCCGGCGCAGCCTGTATTATATGTTTAATTCAATACACACATGTATCGCGAGCACGGAGGAAGTAAATAGCGCATTCTGACCTGACCGTTGGATCCTTGGTTACTGGAAGAATCATTTTTAGCGCTCAGGACAGATTAATCATTGATATCGGTCTTGCTGAAGCGCTGCCGACGGATCCGAGAATATACTTATGTGCCGCGTGCTATGAATATCTAGACATTCGTAAGTATAGCGATCGTAACAAATATTCAAGGACCATGAGATTCGCTTACACGGTCCGATTTGCACAAATTGATGCTACCGTTCACAAGTATTTTCTTGTTCTCGCTCATGCATGTCCTTGGCCCGGGAGACCGATCCATCACGAGCTGCACGCGACACACTAGCAAGTAGAGATTCTCACTGCACGTCCTGGATTTTTCAGTGATAGTATCAGAAAACACTAGACACCTGTGCTCCGAGGCTCGCCGAGGGCCAAGACGAAAAAATAAATAGCTGAGATTCTGGAAACTGAAAGGTATTTATGCCTTTAGGACCGCGGTACACCGTGCATCAAACAGCGAAAGTCCATGGAACTTACGAACGTGTCCAAGTGAAACAAAAAAGCAGGTTGGTTGAGGGTAACCAGATGAAAATAACCTGAGATTGCGTGCTTGAAGTTGAACGTTGATGATGCAGATGGACTAATGGGCAAAACATGTCTGACCTTCCGAGTGATCCGACTTTTTATTTTTCTCATGCTAAGGTACTTGTGGAAGCGCCGGCTGGCGCCGGCAAAAACCTTGCTTGTCACATGGACGTTCAGAACAGTCAGAGTGATAGCTTACTGTGCTCAGATCGGTCAATGTATGTTTTGATGTGCGAGCAGATGGTTTGGATTGTACGCAATGAACAGAAATAGGAATAGCTTGAAACGAGCACGACATCATTGAGATTGAAATCATAAGAAATTTATGAGGCATCATAATATTCTAGTAGCCATCGGCTGCCCGAACATGTTCCCCCTGTGTCCCAGCGTGTGTCCAGATCAATATTGATGCTCCTCATCCGCTCGTTTCTGCGTTCCGCTGTGCTCTGAATCCTCTGATGCGGTCCTGCAGACTCCACATCGCGAGCAGCCACCACGCCCACCCCATGAGTTCAGATCCTGGTATCCCGTCGTTAGAATTCCCACTGCAGAACTCACGCGGGCCGTTCAATCCTTCATACGGCGCCTTCACCGTCCGTGTTTCTGAGTCCGTCTCCCAGGTTTAGGGTATGGCACGGGTGCGGGTATGCAACCCAAAAGATCACGAGGGCGGCGTGCAGGAGCGACTGCACAATGCGCACAATCGCGCGCGTTGTGTGATCGCTTCTGCACGCTGCCAGGGGGACGGGGAATTTGGGGATGGGGCGGGCAGACAGGGCGAGGGCGACCGTCGTCGTCGTCATGTCGTCGTCTGAGATGAGGACGGGGAGGGGCGAGGTGGATGGCGAGGGCAATCGTGAGACCGACTGCGCAGCGCACACAAAAATCGTCCGCGTTGTGTGATCGCTTCTGCACGCTGGGGGGACGGGGATAGGGATGGTGCGGGGACAGACAGGGCGACGCCGACTGCAATGGTTGTTGATGGGAAGGGAGAGGGGTATAGGAATTGGGAGGGCAAGGACAGACAGGGCGAGGGCCGCTCGCTGTCGTGTCGGCGTGGGACGGGGATGGCAAGGGTGATGGCACATGTCGTCATGTCGTCGTCGTGTCGGCATCTTGGGATGAGGAGGGGGAGGAGGAGACGCGGAGGAGGAAGGCGAGGGCGAGGGCAATTACGAGAACGACAGCGATAGCAGCACGCAGCAGCGACTACGCAGCGCACACGATCGTGCGCATTGCGTGATCGCTTCTGCACGCTGGGGAGACGGAGATGGGGATGGGACAGACGGCAATGGTATCGTCGTCGTGAGATGAGGAAGGGGAGGGGAGGGCCCGTCATCGACGTCGTTATCGTTGTCGTGGGACGGGGATGGCAACGGTGGCAAACAGGACGACGGCGACGGTTGTTGTTGTCGCCATGTGTTGTTGTCGTCATGGTGGGATGGTGAGGGCGGGAGCGGGGGCGGGACGGTCATCGTCGTGTCGTTTTCATTTTCTTCTCGTGGTCGTTCCCCTCGCTATCGGTCGTTCGTCTCCCTGCCATCCTCGTCGTGTCATCTTCGTTGTCCCCTCTGCCGCAGTGTCATTGAGTCGTCGTCATCGTCCTCTCTGAGTTCTGCACGAGTGCAGGTTACCTGTGCGGGTCGCGGGTACGGGTGCAGGTTGGACTGCCGTTGAAACCCACGGTACGCATCAAATACCGCCCGTCGTCGTTGTCGTCCCGTTGTGGCACGTCGTCACGGCATTTGTCGCGTCGTCATCGTTGTCGCTTTGTGGCACGGTGTCGTGCATCAAGAAAGACGACAATATATTGGACTTACTGGTAAGACAGGGGTTCCACTTTCCCACGGTTTATGAGTGCGATATAAACCCCAAGCAAGGTGATTATGATGGCGAAAATGCGTACACTGAGGACGCTAGATCGTCATTTGGCGTGTATTACTCGCTGCATACTTCATTGAAGTAGTCGTTCCGGTTGGTGTTGGTGAAGGTCCCGGTCAGTACTTGGCGCGCGATAAGCAAAAAGCAAAATTTCGCACAACACAACACAACAAAACATTTCAGTGAAAGCGGCAATTTCCGGTAAGACAGGGGGTTGCACTTTCTCACGAATTTCACAGTCCGAGAGAACTTGAAACCTTGTCAAGCAAGGTGACATCACGATGTACCTCCAGAAGCTGGAGCCGCCGCCGATCAGCGGGATACTGACGTTAACAATCAATCCAGAACAGTTTTATGATGTGGCATGGTCCATGGGTTTGTCCAACTCGCGGCCTTACGTTCACTCGACAAGCAAACGCTGACCTGTGAACTTTCGCAGGTCGTTCAACGATCATTATTACTCATTCCTCGGAGACCACTCAGGCTCCGTTTCCGTTCTGTCAATCTCGCCAATCGATTTCAAAACGTAATGTACAAATGCCGCCAACTCGAATTCTCACTGCCAAAACTCGTCGACAAGCGAACACTCCCTTGCCATCTCGAACTGTTCGTCTGTCCTGCAAACTAGCATGCGTATTCCCCCGTCTTTCTTGCCGATGTCTATGACGGTGCCTTCGCGATGTTCCAGCTCCTGGTTCACGTGCTCGTCGATGGCCGAATACCCCAAGTTTTTGACTGCATCCCCAATGGCACTACGGAATGCTTGACTTCTTTCGCCAATCCCACCCGCAAACACTAATGCATCCACTTCTTCCCGAAGAGACAGCTGATACGCACCAACGTAGTGCAATACACGATCGAGCATGATGTGGAATGCAAGGGAGTAAGGATTCTCTGCCGTGGACGGTGGATTAAGAGTATCTGCCTGCTTGGTAATTTCCCCAAAGTCGGTCGTTCCAGTCAACACCTTCCAGCCCGCTTGGCTATTGAGGATCTTCTCTGCCTGTAATCTTCCGGTGAGTGCAAAGCAAAAACAACGGAAAACAAACAAAGAGCAGACTCTTGTGATGTTCCCTGCGCACACAACCACAACGTGCTACTCCGAAGCACAATAGTATTTGCACCGTTCACTCATATCGTCATCGTACACATCGACATGTAATGAGACAGTCTGGCACGCGATCGTTTCTTCTCGACTACTCAGTTATCAGTTACAGGACGTACTTGCATAGCAATATCCGGTCACGTATGTACGGCGACTCTCACTGACTTACGGCCCGGGCAAGTTGTGAACCGGAAGACCAACAGGGACTGCTTGAACTTTAGACCTTTTGTTCAGAATATAAGTATGAGCCTGTCGACCGTGACGACGTCGGACGACGGGTTCTTGACCAGTTCGTAGAGCTGTGTCCCCAGGAAGGCTTAGATGAGATGAACGCCATTGGAGGCCGGGATGGGCGATGTCTGTCAGCCTTTATGATGAAGAGCAGCTGGTCGCTCGACCATATAGCCTGTTCCATACCGATTTTCGCCCTCCCAAAGCAAAGCTCTTGAAACACGCTAGCGTTCTGCTTTCTTTTCCATCAACACTACGCGACCTTTGTCTATCTGGACGTCGAGCAGCGCATCTTGCACCTCCCGCAAACCTGCCCCGGCTTCCTGGAGCAGAAAGTGCTTTTTCGGTAGGGTTACTTTTCGGCGATAGGGACTGCATATGTGCTATTACTGCACGCTTTTCTGGGGGGTCGAAACGTGTCCTCGCTACGGCCACCATTTCGGCTCAAAGTTGTGTTGAAGCGGCATACCAGCAGCTTTTGTCACACTAGTGGGACACTGGCAACAGAGGATCGTCCATCAGAGTGCTTGCAGCTACCAATAGTGTATGGATCTATTAGTATACATAATGCATGTCGGTACAACGCTACGTCTTCATCATTTCAAGCCCGAATTTGACCCTCGCTTCTCCTCGTTTGACGGCTCGGAGTAAAGCTACCGTATACGCATGAGCGCTTGAGCAGTCATCGTAGCATTTACTATCTTTTGAGGAGAATAGGCTTACCGGTTCATGTTTGTCAGTTTCTGAGGAGCTTTCGTTTCCCAGCCGCGTTGCAATAACCCGCTGATATTCCCGAAGGATGCGCTGGTAAACCACTTTACCGACAACATTCATAATATCGATTTCGTATTCCTTAAACTCCTGTTGTGCCTTGTCCCAGGAGGCCTGGTCCTTAGCAGTGTACGTCTTGGTGAGGGCTCTAGACCAGCTCTGCACAGTGTTCTTATAAGAGAGGGGTCGCAACCGCGGCATCTTTCAGTTTCGATCTTGTTAGAGGAGACCTTCTGCCTTCAGGTGTGAAAATGTGACGCACCGATTCATAGAATTCCTCGCGGGCGCGCACCTCAGCTAATGCGTTAGCGTATGCACAATTCCATGGTAAATTCTGAGGCGCCCGGTGATGCTTGCAAACGGATTTTGCAAGACGGCCGTTAGCGTAGTATGTTGTGTCATGAGTGATTCCAGGTACCGTTGGAGGAAGGTAGTAGTTTGAAGGAACTTTGCATTGGAGTGCGTCGACTCGGAGTGGTGCGTAGCTCTCGGGACTCATTGTGACTACGGCAGTGGCAGGCGTGATGCAGCATTTCACAAGAAATAGATAAAATACATGGTTTTCCCACAGGATCCGGACCCCAAAGACTTTAGAATATAATAGTACAGCAGCGTCATAGATATAATGTACAGGAACACATACTTACTTGCCAGCGATGCGAAGCCTGGGAACATGTCACGGTAGATGTTTTAAGCGGCTCAGAGCCTGCCGGATGTCGCGGCAGCAACCGAAGGAACAAACGGGGAGTGAGCAATGAAGGATATTGGAAAGGAAATCAGACGTGACGGAGTGTGTGTGCTTGATGTCATTCCAGCCGGAGGTAAAGACTCGAGCCCTCCATTCCGTAGATCTTCCGCAGTAGATTTGACGGGTGCGAACGGTGAACTTGCTAGTGTGTGAGTAAGTCAAAACAAACGGTCAGTTGTAAAACTTACATTGGACGACAGCCAACTGATGGAATGCATGGTACACTGCTTAATTCGTTCGAAACGCTCCGAACCGTCCGATCGGGTCACCTTCTGAAAGACCCCCATAAATGTCGGAGACGAGGGGTCGACCCGGAATGCGAGGTGCAAGATCCGCCGGAAGTCAAGTCCTTCGAAGTCAAGCTGTGGGCCAATGTAAGCAAGATATTATACGCCTGAAAGTGAAACACTACCGTGCCGGTGCTGCTCTCGTGAAACATTGCGAACCCGGTTTTGGTTCTCCACTCAATCAGAGCATAGGCAAATGCAACGTTATCTTCATTTATGGGCCCGACCACTTCGAGGGCAATTTGCTGCGCGACTTCGTGACAGTGTTGGCGGAATAGAGTAGGTACTTCGGAGTGTAATGATTGGGCCATTTTGTGGATGAATTTCTGTTCGGTAATGTGTGTGCGAATGGCGGTGGTTCCAACGGCGATATCCACTGTATCAGCACCTCCGAGTCAGTAAGAGAAATTGTATAGGTATTAGTGCCCACATACCGTCTTCGAAGTCGAGAGTGGGATCTTCCATGAGCATGCTCTCATATAGGCGATGGATTCTGGTGACCCACTGAGAAGTGGTCAGGTTCGTGAACCGCTTGGTTCCCAGGAACGACCACACTTCCAGTACTAATTCCCGGTATAGACGATTCCAACGGTACGCATGAAACCTGAGAAGTCGCGCAGCAAATTCGTCTGGAAGTAGACAATCAGCAGACGTATGAAAGGCTAGGATTAGTAAAGAACCCACCAGGATGGTTTGACGCAAAGATTAAGGCGAGCGCATGGTCATCTTCAGGAACCGGTAAGGGGACGCTGCTGGGATCTGGAGACACTGGTCCGGCAGGACCAGAACCAGGACCCGAAGACGGACCAGAGTCACCAGACTGAGACGGACCAGAACCAGAACCAGAACCAGGGCCCGAAGACGGACCAGACTGAGATGGACCGGAATGATGATCAAAAGATTGACCAAAAGCTGGGCCAGAAGGCGGACCAAAAGCGGAAAGCGGTGGAAAAGCGGGAGGTGTTGGAAAGGAGTCCCACTGGCATCCTAGCCAGTTGTAGGGCAACTCAGAGGGGTTGTTTTGACCAGTGCCGGGTGACCAAAACACCGGCGGGGGAGTAGGATGGACTAGGTAGTCCGGCTGTACCGCATCATCCGGATTATTTAGCTCCGTCCATAGCACCGACTGCATCACTGTCGCGTTAGCATGGTCACGGTGGAGCGTATCCTCGAGCGCATCCGATTCAGCAGGTGTGTCGCCATCACGGCCAGCGAGGCCAGGGAAGCCGAACTGAGCCCAGAAGTCGGTTGGATCCATGTCGCCGGTGAACGAAGGAGTGCTCCCTGTAATTAAATAATGCTCTGATATGCAGTTAGACGGCCTGTACCGATGCATGAAAATTGGGGCCCAAGACAATAAAACGTGGCCCGATCGAGGGAAAAAACGTCATAATGTATTGCCCTATCGTGCAATCTATGCCTGAAGGACGGTAAGCTTGTGGTATATCGGGAACGATCCGTGCATGTCAATAAAATATACCGGAGCAATGGGGCTAACGAACCTTCATGTCCAAATCACGGCGAACACTTGATGATCAGGTGCCTCGCCGCTTGACTCAATGGATGTATGTAAACGGCAAAGTGCCGTAGTACCGTTGCTTCTCGGCCCATTGAGTTGGTTCGGGACCTGTGCCATATCGGGAAGAATCTGGCGTGGTTGGTGCTCGGGATACCAGCCGAGATTCGTGCAGGCATCAATCAGATCTAGAGTATATCGAGAAGAATCTGTGCTTGACAGCTCTGGCTTAATAAACGACTTACCGTATTGGTATACAACTTGCAGACACATTATTCTGGGTCGGCGTGCTGTGTGAGTATTATGTCAGTCTGCCTACCCGCCGTGTTTGTATCCGCCGAGCTTTTGTTTTATTACTTAAATGACTCCAAAGTTCCCAGTTACTGGACACTCCGGGACTCTTGTAAATAATGGGCCTGCTTCCTCTGCATCCGAGTCTGGCTACTAGTATGTCCGCCCCGCAGCCCATGCATCTTCGGCCCGGCGCCGGGTGGGGGGGTCCGCTGCCAGTGCGACCTTTCATTCAGGATTGCGGCGCACTCAGTGGTGGATATCGCCACGACCATAGCGCATATTCTAGCATCCTTGCTGATGTTGCCGCCCGTGAGGCGTTCTATGAATCGGTGCGACAATTTTTCCCCACCAGAAAGTTTCCTCTGACAAATTATCATCAAAAGACGCCGTCCTTGCGACCCCTCTCTTACAAGGACGCCGTGAGGAGCTGGTCTAAAGCACTCGTCATGATGTACACTGCCAAGGACCGTGACTCATCAGACAAAGCACAACGGGAGTTTAAGGAATACGAAATCAACATCGTGAACGTTATCGGTAGGGTTGCTTACCAACGCATCCTTCGGGAGTATCAGCGCGTTATTGCAAAGCGGCTGGGAAACAAAACCTTCCAAGTTGGGGCCGAACTTGAAGCGGTAAGCCTATTCTCATCAGAAGATATTACGTTTTATGGCAGCTCATGCGTGTACGTTAGCCCTCCCCGTCGACTTCTAGCTCTTCCTTAGACTGAATTGGTGCTCATATTATACACTCTTTTGCTTCCTTCCCTATTATCGCTTATGTATCATGTAACTCGCCTATGTCAGTCTATGTACCAGTTGTACTTGGTATCGGACTCAAATGTTTTTCTATCTGTTGTATGTATAACACTAGCCTTCTAGGCTATGTCGCTGTGCGAGTCACGGATATACAAGATCTAGGTTCGTAAAGATTTCCGTTTGTCACTAGATTCCACCGTTGTCACTGGCGCTATTCGTGCTCACTGGCATCGCTCAGGAATCAAGTTCGCTTATTGAGATACGAGATCCTACTACTTGACAATACTATTCAATGTACGTGGACAAATTTACATCATAATAAAGTGGGTTGCAGATGAAAACACGATAACGTCACATACGGCACAACGGAAGCGCCGTGTTTAGAGCTGATGAATCCGGTTTGCAACGCGTGTCAAATGGGCATAAGACTTACCGCTTCCACAGCTGAAGCGCTTGCTCATAAGCAACGATCTGGATGATGCTGGCTACGTATGGGCGCAATCACAATCTTATCTCAGAGCCCAGACCTTCGGCCCGGGTCTCTCCATTTTCCCGCGAGGGAAATTCAGGAGAGCCACATTGGCCCTTCCTTCGCTAGCTCATAGCACACTTTATCGGAAAGCCGAGGCATTGGCTAGCGCGTTGTCGATGATGATGCGGGTGGCGACATGAGCACCGTGTGAGGCGCCGTTCTTATTAAACCGTGACAGCACGATACGTTCCGTAGACATGTTCGTAGCTCGGATTAGCGGAGAGGGCTACAGGCGGGGACTCGTAACGATAACAGATACCTTGGACCGCGGCCTGAATTAATACATAAGCCCGCTTTGTTCTTCGCAAACGGAAAGGCGGAGGCGGTACTCACGACATGATGGCCCCTATTCTATCTGCCACAGCATCACCGAATAGTCTGCTCGCAGATTTGAGAACACGCTTGCAGTTAAATCGCTTGGGAGGCATACCTGTGTGGTTGGGGTTGAATGTGAAGGTTTGTGCACGAATGGTTAGCTGGACAGCAATTTATCAGCTTCATCTTCCTGTAGGCAGGGAGGGTCATGGGGTTGTACCAGTGAGTGGAACTCTGACTGACGGCACGTACTCGCTTGAGGTCGTTAGGTAGGCCGAAGATACAGCTTAACTTGAAGGTGCGTAACATCGACAAGGAGAGTGTGATTTGGACGTAATCGAGGGACGTGATACAGCACAACCTCTTCCGAATATCTGATCCTCCGTCTAGTATGGTCTTCGTTGATCCAAAGAGCACCATCTTCGTGGATACCAACGCCGCTCGTGCGTGATCCAGCCGACCACATCCATCCAACATATTCTCGTAAAATTTGGTCGTGATCTTGTTCGTACCTGCCAGTGCGTCGTCAACCGCCCACATCGTCCCAATCGCAGACCAGAACCCTGCAAACTGCATCGCCGTCGCCAAGTGGATTACCTCGTCCCCGACCGTCGTATGACAGGCAGACAGGTAGGCAAACTCCGCGTTCTCTAGCTCGCATCCCATGATCCGTTCCACAGTAAACCGGCCGTCGTAGAGACCAAATGCGGATTCAAAGGGTTGCTTCCTGTTTGGGATCCGTGGCAGGCTTGATGGTCCCGAATCGACCATGTCCCAAGCCTCGAAGGGGCTGAAGATGAGCGAATTTGTTCGCTTATGGATGCCAAGCATGTGGGCTGTGCCGGCGTAGTGTTAACCGAAACGGGTCAGCCGATGGGAGAATGATGGAACTCAGCCAATTTGAGGTGCATGGGCCGCCATGCCGATCACTATGAGTCCGGAATTTGAAGAAGAGAGGATTCTGCCGCATACGAGGCGGGGCTAGCCTCAGCTGTAATACCTGATAAGCTGCTCGCTATGCACATAGCAAGCACTAACCTGAACGCTAAGCTCTAAACCAAGCAAGATTCGAAGCTGCAGCGTGCCACTAAAGAGGAAGACACGGACGGGAGGGCAACGCTGCCGGCACAAGGCCCTGCAACAGTTCCAGACAGAGGTCTTGCTGGTTCACTTGGGAGATGGGGAGGTTCAGATATCATACAGACTCGGTAACGTAGCTTACTATCCCCTTCAAGGTTTTCCTGATTTCATATCTGTTCTCGTGATCTCGAACGATATACCCATGTAGCCATGAGGGCCGCGAGTGTGCACATGGTCAGCGTGTCGTGCAACAACACATCTACGAGCGTTCCCCCCTCTAGCTTTTGCGCCTCGCAAACGAGACCACAGCTCCTATTCGAGAGGTTGAGACGCTACTTCATATTCCCCAACCCAGGTTCGTCCTTTGGCAGTAGAAGCGGGCGTGGGTGTTTTTTTAAAGTTCGCTATAAGTACACGTTGATCGAGGCCATTGAATGAAAGAGGCGGTGTGAACGTGCCTACTAAACGAAGCAGGCTAAGCATGGCGTTGTTCTTGGGGGTGCTGTGTGTGTGAAGAAGGTTCTTGAGAACGTACTAGTACGGTCGAGATTCTTAGACACCTTCCAATTTGGTGTGTTCAAGCCACATCGGAATTATCCGATCACTAAAATGCATCAGCCGAAGCGCTTCCTAAAACGGGATGTCGGGTTTCGACGTTACGGTGGGAAAACGTGATGTAATTCTCCGTCCGACGACGCATCGGTAGAGGAGTGAGCCACTTTGGTGTGCGCAAGTTGCATTTGAAGTGGGAATAATGAGATATGTAGTTGTGTTGTGTCTAGTCGACGACAATTTATTTAATGATATGATATGATCCAAAAACAATAAAATACTGTGTCTATTTCTCGTAGACAGACCGAAAAATAGACGATGAGATGTGGTTTAGATGATACGTTCCATTGCCATATGCGAGATGCTGTCTACGCACAGAAATGCATGGTCTACACACAGAAAACTTCACATCTTGGTGACTGACCTGATTATATGCTTATGTCATGAGAATGTGAAGTAGACCATGCGTTTTCTGTGCGTAGACAACATCTCGAATATGGCAATGAAACGTGTCATCTCATCGTCTATATTTCGGTCTGTCCACGAGAAATAGACACAGTATTTTATTGTTTTTGGATCATATCATATCATCAAATAAATTTTGTCGTCGACTAGACACAACACAACTACATATCTCATCATTCCCACTTCAAATGCAACTTGCGCACACCAAAGTGGCTCACTCCTCTGCCGATGCGTCGTCGGACGGATAATTACATCACGTCTTCCCACCCTCACAAATAAAGCTTTGCCTCTAGTATTATGTGTCATGATTAAACTTGCTCAGCGGTCGTGTAGTCGTACTATAACCAAACAGAGCGGTTCAACCTGAGAGCCCCCCTTATAATGAAGGGCTGGAAATACTGCTGTGTACGATCTAGCTCAACTCAGCCGTGCCGATCTAGAGAAGGCGCAGGGGTGATCTAGAAATGACTGACTGCGGCAAGACGCTTAACAGGCATGAAAACGGGATCGGCTGATGAGCGGGTTCCTGGCTTCACGTAGCGGCGTTTTGGATATCAGCTGAGATAAGTTGTTCACGGTAAGAAGCGGGGAGGCTGATTCGGATTCCTGACCTCGTTGCGACCATGCGTCGCGGCGATAATCTATATTGAGGGGGTGTTTTTTTTTCGTTAAACCCGGATGGACCGGGGGACTCCGGACACTTGGTACGCCATTTCATTTCGTTCCATACTCGGAGTTGTTCACATGACTCATCCAATACGATTTTCCCACCCGCAGCAACGGCGATCGTCTTCTTGAGCCTGAAGCCATAGATTCGATCAGGTATGTTTTGACGATTTGCCGTGTCGAACTCTTCACCGCTAGCATGCGCTCCAACAAGCTGTTGAGAACACTCTGTGGTTCTGCTCAACGGGGTAATGGGCCAGAGTATCGTTTACATCACTTCAATTTATCGTTGCTCCATCTATGAGATTGGCTGAACGAATGACTCTTTCCCCCCCTTTGCTTTACGAGTCTGCGCGGAGTCAATGAAGCCCGAAACGATGAACCTTTCTGCCCTTCTGTCGTCTGTTCAAAGCAGCTTGCCGCCGCCTACGGCACCGGCGATCTCATCGAACGGTATAGCAGCCCTCTACAGCTCCCTCTTGAAAATAAGGGTTGTCTCTCTGCAGATAGTACGCCGACTGCGCCTGGTTCGAATGCCGATGAGCCCCCTTCCAACGATCTTAGTCGCGACGTCACCCGCGCCTACAGAACAGCCATCTTCCCGGAGAAAATCAAACTTAAACTGGCACGACGAACGCCATTAGGGCGTTGTGCTTTATGCTAGATGGTTCCGCCGTTCTGTTTGATACGTCTTGTCTAGAAAACAACCTTTGTCACGCCGTTTCTCTACAATCGACTCGCCGTTCATTGTAAGCAGTGTGGCGTGCGATTCAATGATGATCCTTTGGGAAAGAACGCGGTGGACAATCGTTTAGACATGCGCATCAGGCAGAACAGGAAGGCTGATCAGAACCAAGGGCGTGGACACAGAGCTGGTTGGTTAATGTTGAAGTTCTGACACTCATGTCGGCCGAGAGGAGGATGGCGCGTCTCCCATAAAGAAACTCGCGCTTGCGTCGTGAGAATGAGCCGCCTAGGCTAACATCTTTATTGTAGCCTATTCGCTATAAGCATGGGTCGTTAGACCGATTGTATGGTCGTATCTTGCAAGTATTACTATCGTACCAGATTTTTAGAGTGCGGCTTTCGGGCAGTGATCGTGCGAACATGCCTAACAGGGCGCCTCACATTCCTGAAGGTGAGCAGCATTCAGACTGACAGACTGAATCTGTCATCCTACTGACGTTTGCAGCTAGCAGCCTAAGGACGGATCAATTCCGTTTCTCACGTTGAACGCACCGCAAGAGGCTTTACTTTGAATTTGGCGTCGGGTTTTAGATGCGAGAAAACGGCAAGCTGCCAGATCTGACCCCGTCAGTGGTATATTTCCGCTCCGTTCCATTCTGTAGACGCATGCTCAAAAACCTGCATTTTCTAGGCAGACATGCCGCTGGGGTTTGGCTCACTTCTACGAGCATTTGTTGCTCATGGTATGCAAACCGATTGTTGCTCTGACGTCCCTCTATTCAGAAAATTCTAGGGTACACAACAATTTCCGAAAGAGAAGAAGTATTCCGAGGTATTCTTCCACAGTCCCCTCTTTTCACCATCCTGCACCTCCCGGGAACTCAATGCTATTGGTTGGGAAAATAAGAACTATCAGGCAGACGCTTGGCGAAATTTCCAGCTAAACGAGACCCTAACCAAGCATGGTCACCCTTTCAGTAAATTTGGCACAGGAAACCACGAGACGGTGAGTGCAGCTGGGAGGGAGATGATGGCCAAAGCAAAACTACTTACTGCTGGCAATGCAAAGGGGGCACATCAACGTAACTGGGACCGCGGCTTTTCCCCGGGTGTCTTCAAGAGTGCCTTCCCCTACTCCGTCTTCCACCTGGGCTTCAAGTGAGGTTGGGTCGGACGGTGGCACAGTGGGTGGTGACAAAGTAACCATCCACCTGGCAAGAGAAGGGTTTGGTATGCCTTTGTACTCGCGACAAGCAACTACCACTCATGACATTCCGCAGACGGCAACCCTACCGAAAACGCACTTTCTGCTCAGGGAAGCTGGGGCAGGTGGAAGAACGCTAGCGTGTTTCAAGAGCTTTGCTTTGGGAGGGCGAAAATCGGTATGGAACAGGCTATATGGTCGAGCGACCAGCTGCTCTCCATCATAAAGGCTGACAGACATCGCCCATCCTCCAATGGCGTTCATCTCATCTAAGCCTTCCTGGGGACACAGCTCTACGAACTGGTCAAGAACCCGTCGTCCGACGTCGTCACGGTCGACAGGCTCATATTTATATTCTGAACAAAAGGTCTGCCTCGACATGCCGTTCTGGTCTCCAAAAAGTCTCGAAATTGACTTCATGAGCAGCAGGCAATCGTAACAGAGATTGATATTAATTTGTCAACCATCGTCCCGCCTCAGGCTCCCCGCGCCATTTTCCGTCCATCCCATCACTTTCCCACGCACCACATGCGTCCGTTGGTCGCACGTCTACGAGCGACCGCTCAGGCCACAGGCCTGGGTTCTGCGATAGCCAGCTCCCTCAGTGTGTATCGCACCTTAGGCAGCGATGGCCCATCTACCCCCACGTCAACGGGAGCAATAACGACAAGCGGTTTGCCAACAAGTGCCGCGAAACAACGGAGCGATGCATCTCATGCCCACGCACCCCCGCTCAACACGCGCTGGCGGAAGGTGACTTGATCCACTCGGTCGACAAGGATATCGCGATCAACGCTAACGGAGTGGGGAATAGTTTGACGATGCCTGAGGGGAATATGCATGCAAAGACGATCAAGGATGCATATCGGGTTGCGAGGAGGGATCCATCAGAGGTATTTTATGGTGAGCCGCATGCTACTGGTGAGTTGTTACGTTGACTGCCGTAGCGTAGAAACCCGAGGATCCTCCGTATGGAACTGCGTTTAATCTCCCTTGATCACATCGAATCCGTCACGGTATCCGGCCCCGTCAGATTCCCCGTTCTTCAAGAAGTTTTGTTGTCACCTAGCATGTCACACCCTCTCCGTTTCCTGAAATTTACTCAGTCCACGTCTGTTGATATAACCAATCTCAACATCGACGACGAAACCTGTGCTTCTGATTACAATGCTATTTTCACGGAATGGGCCTGCAATCCTGCATGCCACAATTTATCAGTGATCGATATCTCCGAGATGCCGGTCTGGAGGGACTATGACGACAAACACACCATTGATATTGCCACTCTTCGCCCCCTGTTTCGGCCTAAACGCCTCACGTCTTTGAAATTGGCAACCCTATGCACGTTCGACCTCGATAACGCCGCTATCAATGAAATTGCCATGGCCTGGCCACTGCTGGAAACGTTGGACCTCTCCATCCGATCCCATCCAAGGTTACGCTCCCGGGATTGGTGCCGCTTCTGCGCAACTGTGCGAACTTCGCGCTTTTGGGCGTCGTCGTCGACGCGACGGTGTTGCCAGTCGACATGGAGACGACGGAGCGGCTGCCTGGTGGCGGGGTGCGGAACACCTGTTTGTAGTCGCTGTGGCTGGCCGATTTGAAAATCACGCGGCCAGCCCTCGTCGCGGCGTTTCTGTCTGCAGTTGCGCCCAACATTGAACAAATAGTCTCGTGGAACACGCCATTGTTGAGCGTGAAGGATGGGAAGGACAAGTATCAGAAGAGATGGAAGGAGGTGGGGAGGTTGGTGTGTCAGTTTGCGTTAGTTCGGAAGCAGGAACAGACCTGGACCGCTGCCCGTTGGCAAAGATGCGAGTGTATGCTGCAGGCCGCGCGTGGGGGGTGCGATGGGCAGGCTTACAGCAAGGAAGTCGGAGACGAAACGGTCCAGGTCTATGATTCGGAGCCTGAGCCTCCGACGGACTCGGACAATGACGACGACTTTGACTATTGTTACCTTGCGGAAGCTCTTTGATTGACATGCCATTATGATTTAGTTCGCTCTTGCACACCTCCCCCCGTACCTCCTCTCCTCCCTTTCTTTTATGCTCTAGGTCGCCCCGCTTGGGGCGTTTAGTTGTGTGGAAATTGAAAGTTGAATGCGCCGGCAGTGTACACTAAATTTGTATCAAGTTGCCCTCGTGAAAGTGGAAAAACTGCTGCTCTCCTCAGGCTGTTTCATACTTACAGTACAAGACTTGCAAATAACGGTCAGCGCTCAGAGTCGCCGTACATACGTGACCGGATATTGCTATGCAAGTACGTCCTGTAACTGATAACTGAGTAGTCGAGAAGAAAGGATCGCGTGCCAGACTGTCTCACTACATGTCGATGTGTACGATGACGATATGAGTGAACGGTGCAAATACTATTGTGCTTCGGAGTAGCACGTTGTGGACCTTGTGGTTGTGTGCGCAGGGAACATAATGATTGCTACCACTTCTCAGTCCGTCAAGTAGAACGCAGCTGTTGCAAGCCCAGCATCTATATATGTATATTGGCAATTTGGCATTCGTCATGGCTACATCGTCCCATGCAAATTAGTAGCTTACAAACAGAAGACTCTCAAACCGCTACTTATGTCACGGTACCCCGCAATAACAGTCCACAAAACACATCCTCAAACACCGTCTCGTACAAACCGAATCTCCGAGGGTATTACGTCGATCCCATACCTGAATCAGACGTGAAGAAAAAAAATGAAACGTCCAAGAGTGGGCTTCTTGCAGTCCATGCCACAAGGTCGGACGGTGTGCGCCCGCCCTTTCTATAAAATTGGGGTAACTCTATACATACCCAAACGTCACGCTCGGCCCCCCGCTCATTACTCTGCCCCATTCTGACACCGGGAATCTCAGCCCATGCCGCACAGACCTCGTCAAACTCTGCGGCCCGCACACTATGTCGAGAAAAACAACGGTAAGCTAAAGCTCTATAGAAGAATCCAGAGCCCAGGTACCCACCTGTAACAGACAGCCTCCCCGTTTCCGTGCTCACCTCCCCCCTCAAAATCGCCTTTATATCCGGCCGCCCATTTTCCATCCGCACCCAGTGATGGCGGTGCGAATGACTCGAACGTTGAGCCATCCTTGTCCGGCGACTGGTCCGGAGCCAAAGCAGATTCGGACAAACAACCCCAGCCATGCTAAATGGAGCTGCTACGCTTCCTGCTCCTGCTCCGACACCACCCCGGGTAACAAAGATCCGGACGGACACATCCAACCAAGCCGGTGTAAGTGCGCTCGCTCTCGAAAGTGCCTCCGAGATCCACTGGACTTGAGCTAAGGAGGGACCGAGCCGTCAGCGCCCGCAGTTCGACACAATCAAGAAGATACTCACCCGCGTCACGAATTGCCCAAATAAACACCACTCTGCGACACCGACCAACCCGCGCTGCTCTGAAGAGCCATATTAGGCATCGAATCCAAAGAGAGACTTCTCCAAAACAGACTCACCGGATCACGGTTTTCGGCTAATGCCCAGGGAGCCCTCAGGTGTGTGTCGCACTCGTGATCTATTCGCGTAGCTGACGACGAAGCTTTGTAAAGTCGAGGGCGTCAAGCCAAATGTGGCCATAACGGTGCTTCAGGTACGCTAGAAATTTCTCAGAACATAGATATATGAGCTGACCTCAATTTGCAACTGCTGGCTTTGCTGCTCTTCTGGTTGTGAAACGCTTTTGAGCCAAGTTTTTTTTCTACGGTGAGAAGCCAGCAAGAGGCCGGCACGCTTTCGACCATGTTCGACATACTTCAACGTTGTCCTCATCGACGACTTTGCTATAGCTGTCGAGGGATAATGGACGAGAGCAGGAGCAACTTCCTTGTTCGACGTCAGCTTCAACGGCGGTGGGGGGAACGTGTATGCTAGTGAGTCAGATCATCTCTATCTGTTTGGTTCGTATGTTCACATCCAAACGGACGAAGCCTTCCAGATCCCACCTGACACCGTGCAGGAACGAGGGTAACCCTACTGAGATGAACGCCGCTGGGAAGGTGTTTTCGAACGAGCGCGATGCGCAGAGAACTCGCAAGTACGTGTTGCAGGGATGATCTATTCGTGTCGCTGACAACGAAGCTTTGGATCAATCATAGGTCCAGAGATCTTGGAATCAAACACTTCGAGTCTTGCCGTCATCTGGTTCTATCCACATTGCACGATGACTGCTAATATCCGATCGGGCTCATCATAACCCTTGTCTCACAGTCATCCCGAAATCAGGAGAAATTGGTAACCAAGTTGCAGTCCCAAATGCATCAAGCTCTTTCCAATACAACTACGGGATTGGTTTCGAAAAGAACACTGAGGTTAGTCATTCGATCAATGGCGATTTTTCAGTTAACAAAGAATTTATGGCAGCCTGTCGACAGGACCAAGTACAACTTCGTGAAACAGTCAGAAGTGGAGAACCTCCAGAAAGATCTTGCAGTGCGTAATCTGATGGACAAGTTTTTTTCAATGACTAAGCGAAAGTAGATGTCACACCGGTGTTGTCAAGGATGTTGGACCTCCGAGTCAGCGGTTACCTCCAAAGCTAACAACAAACCAGTAAGGGTGTTGAGTTCTCCTGAAATATGGCGCTGCCTAAACAGCCGTTTCTCAGGCTCAAGTGATTAGTATCCGGCGGACTGTTCCGAGTCAACCGGCCCCCTTTCCCTTGCCCCATTGTCGCCCCCTTACCGTCTAGCTCCTACTGCGCGTTCACGAATACCATCCCATCTCCCACCTTGCCCCTCTGGCTTCCCCACATGTCATTCCCTTCGTCCACTTGCTCCTGTTGCGCGCGTACGGGTACCCGATAGATTGCGCAAGCTGTGCACCAAACGACGCAATGTCTCTCCCCGGGCTTACGGGCGCACTGTTTGAACGGCCACTGAGTGGTACTACATCAGGGAAGGACACCCCAAGCTGGGAAGGTAGCACGTCTTTTCCTTGTTTACGATAGGGGGCTCAATGTGACTGCTTTCTTGAGCACAAGTGAGCTGTATGATCACCCGGTCCAACAAGTCGAGGAGCTCAAAGCGAATCATGTCTTATACAAGACTCCATGTCCTTAGGCGCTAGTCAAGCTCACAACCACCGGCAACACACCCTTCGCAAGACGAGTTATGTCGATCAAGCCACCCCGTGACGTGGTCGATCTTCCGCCCAGCCCCCTCACTACGCTACTCATCATCCGTATCCTTTTCCGAAAGTCGTTCGTTGCGAACAATCTGGCACCGTGGCTTGACGACGAGTGGTTTCGGTTCCGTGGAGCAATGAAGAAGACGAAGGCACCGGGAAAGCCACTCGTGTGACGAACGAGAAGTTTCAGCTAGCTTGGATTGCTCTGGTGCCTCAGCCAGTTGAGATCTCGCCCAACGCTCCCGAATTTCTGGCGAGCCTTCGTTATTCTCGACATTCAAATTTCATCTACCGCATCTTTCTGAACAGGTTCTTGATCGCGTTGCAGAAAGACCAGTGCCTGCATATACACGCGGTCTGACACTTGTCATTTCCGGAATCATCACATTCGTGCGATGTTGACTGACTGTTGTGAGCAGTCGGTTCCGAGCCCGTCTTTCGCTCAGAAAACGCTTTCATTCAGGCTGGGAACCACGAGGACACGGCCGTCCGCCAGCGGAGACAGCGTGGAATGCGTGCTGGCAAAGAGCCTTTCAGGAAGGCCATGGTACTCTAAGCTGCTGGTGAACGAGAGCGACAGGGTGTTTGTGGCGGATTGCCACAAAACGATGTATTTTATCAAATTCGGGCTTGAATGATGAAGACGATGCAATATTATGTATGCTAATAGATCCATACCCTAGTGGTAGCTGCACTTCTGATGGACGATCCTCTGTTGCCAGCGTCCCACTAGTATTAGACAAGCTGCTGGTTTGCCACTTCGACACAGCTTCGATGGTGGTGCGATGTCTGCCATCGATGCCAGACGTTGACATTCTGTTCTTGAACGATGTCCGTAAACGCTCGAATTTCTTGTCATCCCGAAGAAGGTCCTCGATGTACGGCTAGCCGACCCTAGCCTACTCCAGCTTGAACTTCAAGAACACGTGCTGACTGTCACCCGACCGCTGCAGCCGCTTCCCTTTTGCCCATCATTTCAGAGCGACTGGCAGGCTCTGGGATCCTCTCTGGCTGCGCAAATAAGTGTTCAATAAACAGATTCAAGCGTTGAGAGGCTTTACTCTTGGTTGTGGACTCGGACAACGTGGATTACGTCCGAGTCGTCTCCATCTGACCTTAGACCCAACCCTACCGATGCTTCACACCGTGAGGATAGTATCGTACAGGTTATTTTGCTTTTTTTTTCCGAAACTGCCACTACAGCGTTTTCGGTCCCGATGTAAGCGGCGCGTTCACGTCGACTTCCTTCCCCCCGTTTCTATTATTCATTCTAGCGGTTCCAGGGCCCGTCTTCTGAACCAACAAGGCTGCTCTCGGGAGTTGTAGGATTAAGCCGCCCGCACGACGTCACCCTCGTACCACGAACTCCAGAAAATGTTCAATGCACAAGGCATCGAAATTGTTGATAACCAGAAAAACGACGTGGTTAGTCGCAAAGGCTGGCAGAGCGCACCAAAGGTACGCTTAGCATGTATGTCTCCCTTGGCAGAAATCTACTTCAACTGAACGCTCGCACCCGTGAGCACACAGAGTTTACATAAGAAGATCTCGGACGATGAAAAGATCAATTCGTTCAAGGGACTACTCAAAGGTATGCTTGATGACGTGAACGTTGGTTTTAACTCACACCTTCTGACGAATTCCTCGTTCCAATTCCATTCCGTATAGCGTACCAATAAGAAATCGACCACCTCACGAAACGTCCCAAAGTCGCCGAGTCGGTCTTTCTCAACGTCTACAAAGTCCTCGCAGAAGCCCCGGACCCGTATCCTCTCTCGAAACGGTCGTGGAACGGACTATCGCCTCCGAGACGAATGCATCGTGGACAGCCGAAGTCAGTGCGCTCAAGGCTGAGGTACTATGTAGACTCAAGGGCGAGAGTGCGTCAAACCGAAGTGGGAGAATACCACGCTGGAGAGCACGAAGAGACCCTAGAAGTCAAGGTGAGTGTTTCGCACGGGACGAGGTCGGGATCTGAACCATGGCGTGCTCATCGAGTCCGTTGAGCCAGATGATCGAGGCAATAGGTCTCCCGAAAGAAGAACGAGAGAACGAGCTGAATGCGACGTATGACGAATGGATGCGATTTATGAAGAGCGGTGAGCAGCTTTAACTTTTGGTGTTTGTTGTGTCGGGGCTTACCCTCATGTTCGTTTTCGTTAGTCATACGTTGCTGGACCGCGGCCCATGCAGAGCTCTTCAAGCAGAATTCTATCGCTGAATGAGAAACTCGAGACGGACCCCTCCTCGCCGCTCGGCAACCGTTCAAGAAAGGCCGCAAGTACTGGCGGAATGGTCCGAGTCGACGACGCGTTCGCCAGTCTCGGATTGGACCTCGGTTCTGAAGTGCCCAAGGGCAAGAATGGTGAAACGTCTGGAGCTGTGCCATGCCATGGGCACCGTGAGTACGCGCCGTTGAACGCCTCTTGTCTCATCTAATCCCCACTTATCAGCAGCGTTTGGGTTTTGATTGAAACCTTTCCGACGCGCACGCGTGCTCAACAAGGCAGTCTTTCGACCGCGGACAATTGGGCATGGAACTTTTTATTGGCGTTTGTCACGCCATTTATCAGTAGCGCAGTCCAGTATTGATACGGATATGTGTTTGCCGGTGCGTTCCTTTCTGTTGATATCATGATTCAGGCTGATGGAGGAACAGCATGTAATTTGTTGGGTATTTGTTCCTGTAGGAGTCGTCGGATATGACAACGTGGACATGGTGTGTACTACAACGACCCGGGGTAAAGATCCTGGACATCCCGTCGCTGGGCTTCGGACCCGGACATTTCAGCACCACCTCGACACCCGCTCAACACCTACGTCGAGCTCGAGCTCTGGCAAGAGGCATTCCACTCCGTTGAGGATGTCCACAGCCTCCTCGTCATGGCCAAACCCGTCCAGCTATGATGGCAAATTACTATGACAAGCTTGCAAAGATATTCCTCACCAGCGGAAAGTCCCTCTACCACTGACACGCCGCAGCATGGGGTCGTTATTATGCCGTCGTCACCTCCATCGGCGGTAGATCCGACGAAGAAATGACCCGTCTCGCAAGTCAGATTCTCGTCAGCGCACGCGCACTCCAAGTCGGGCAGCATGTCGACGAAGACGACGCCCACTCCAACAGCACACGCGTTGCCGCCCTCCTTGGGCTACCCAAGGTGCCTACCCGCGCCGGTCTCCTCAAAGATGGTATAAGTCACCATCTCTTTGCCAACACTTCCTCACTTATGTTTTACAGCTTTCGAGAGACGTCCTCCGCCTCTCCCCAGCCAAGATCAAGATCCTCTACGGCTTTCTCGAGGGTTCGTTTGACCCCGTCACTCTCTGCGCATCCACGGCGCGCATCCACTCCTCACTCTGTGCCAGCGACTCTCCATATGCTGGCTACCACCCCCTCCTCTCCCATGCCCTCCTCTCCCGCCCTCTCAACTCTCCCAGGTCTACGGCACCGTCAGAGTAAGCACCCTCCTGGACCCCGGTCCGAGCAGCCCCTGGCCCTACGACAACACTATGGTCCAGCCGTCCTCGGCCGAGCTCTTGCGTACCCACTTGAGCACCCTTACAACTCCGCTCCAAAACGTTGTGCGCGTGATCGAACAACAGTGGTACTCACTCCCGATGAACATTCCGAGCACCAGTTCGCCCAGTTCGCCGAACTTGTCGCCCGAAAGAATGTCGAACGCCGCGCCCCCTGCGCAAAGCGCTCGTCGCACACCGCAGAGAGCTCCTCTCCTCTCTCTGAGCGTACGCAAAGAAAGGAGGAGGCGTCCCACCGCGCGGAGCTGTCTCGCACCAAGAAGCTGATCAAAAGAAAAGGCAGACGCCAAAAAGAAGGAGGTCGAGTCGACCGGAATGGGAGATGCTCGCACATGACTTTACGAGGCACGGCGAACTCAAGATGTCGTTTGCGGTGCGTCCTGGTTCCTTTGTCGTTCCCTCAATTGCGGATACATGCTCTAGGACACGGAGGATTTGAGCAAGGACAGATGCGTCTCCAAGTCGAACAGTTCGAAAGGGAGAAAAGACGCCAAGCCACATCAAGCGAGCGTACCGCAAGAAGAGCACCCGCTGCTCGCACAAGGTTATGCCGAACAACAGGCCATGGACCGCGAGACCTTGAACTTGCTGCAAAAAGCACAAGTAGAGAACAGCTTGTAGACGCACAACTAGGCCGTGGTGACCAAGAAGCGGTTGAGTTGGATGCAGATTGAGTATATGGCGCACCGGGGTATGACATCGGCTACGCGCAAGGAAGAGAGCAGGAGGGAGTGGAGGAGAGCAGGAAGCGTGAGGAAGAGCAGGATGCTCCGCAGAGGGAGGAAGAGGAGCGGGAGAGAGCTGAGGCGGGCAAGTGTTTCTTATTTGATGTCGTTGTGTATGGTGGGACTGACCTCGGATGACAGAACAATGTGTGGCGAAGGCCGAGGCGGCGGAAAAAAAAACCCCCCGGCAAGAGGAGGGACGGTGCGTCGACAACGCGAGATGGAGTAGGCTGCTGCACTGGGAAGAAGCGCGCAAGAAGGCGCAACGGGAGCAAGAGGCGGAGGAACCTGCAGATATGCATGCACACTCTGCCAAGATGGGTCCTCCTGCGGTTCTGCGTGCTGAGGGGACTGGCGGGTCGCGTACTGCCGACCACTGGCACTTCGACTACGGCGAGCACAGCGACTCCAACGCGTGGGGCCCGGGTTCGCCGAGGATCGGAGGCGGCGCGTGGGGTCAACGTATGGCTGAGAAGGAGCGTGACCCGGGGAGCGGACGCCCCGGTCACCCGTTCAATGTATTCTCCTCTTCCTTAACCTAGAATCGTTGACAGGTGAGCATCTCCTCTCTCGTTCTTGTTCACTCCACCGCCAAATTCCATGATGATTTTCATTGCTGTGCACCAGACCGAGTGCTTCCCGCTCCTTGAGGAACATTCACCCTGGCCCTCTATCATACGCTCGAGGGTCCTGACTTTCTTTCCTTTTTCATGTACGTCATGCCTCGGCTAATTGACTGATTTCTTGCTCCGTACGCACAGGTGGTGAACGGATATGCATTCAAGAGTCTCGTCCAGCTATCGATACATCGACGTGTGTACAAATGCCTAAATCTCAATTGAACCATTCAGTTCATTTGTCCCTGACGCTCTCGTCACTCCGTTTTGAACTTCATGTACACAAACTTGGCCTGCGTGAGTTGGGACTTGGTCAGAAAAAACCTAACGAGCGCCATGTAAAAAAACGGACCGCAGATCTAGCAGGACGGTCACGCAGGACCGAAACTGACTCCACGGCCGCTGTTCTTGACGCCCCGTCCAGGCCAGCGCAGGATGCATCCAGAAAATCACACCTGTCGACGCACCCGAGAAGTCAGACCACGACCTGCGGGAGTGCGACACGAAGTACGTCAATTCCGACCTCTGCCGACACATCGATATTGCCCACTGCGACGAGTCAACACGACCAGTTCAGAACACGGAACGCTGAGTGGAGGAGGTAAAGCGTGGTTTCTTATTTTTTTAACTTGCGGCCTGGGTGCTCACTCAAAGGTCCCTGCGGCATGGACATTGCAGGAACTCCGACGTCAATTCCACACGATCTCCGAGTTGCGTTCAGAGATCAAGTCGTTGCGGTCTGACAACCTCAAGCTGTGCGAGAAGGTGCGGTGTTATGCAGAGTTATCGTGAAACGTCGTCGGTGTCGCGGTTGGATCCGCTTCTAGAATGTCGTCGTCACATTCGAATTCGCGCCTGAGCGGTAAGTCAAGAGCAGTTGGCCTTGTAGTTTCCTGTCTGCTGCACTAAACCTCAGACACTTACACAGGGCCAGGGGTACTCAAACCTCACTGGTATCCGAGCCTTTTATACCCCGAAGGCGCTTTCTTTCTCTATTTCCAACCTACCCTATCCTGCTCACCTCTGCAGACATAATCAAGCTCCTCTCGCAAGCGCCCGCTATATAGGCCTTTTTCTGGTATCCCACTCAACGTGATCATTTTCTATTTCATTCAGCATCTATGTATCGTTTGAGCTCGGATCGCCAATTCAACATTAGCGTAGTAACCGAACTCGATCAGGATGAATCAGCGTAAGTTGCGCCGTTGAACGAGTGTTGTACCCAGTCTGAGTTTCTGACGTCTCTTCGTAGCTATCAAATTTCCGCCGACAAGAAATGATATTTTGCCATCTTGTTTCACCCAAGCAGGATGATCACTTAACGATGCATTTGCGACGCAAATAAATACTCAGCTGACGAGGTGAAGTGGTTAGTTCACTATCTTGTTCAAGCTCATAGCTATTTTATTGTAGCTACTGGGTTCGTCCGCAATGAGTCGGCTAGAACGGCTCACTGATGGGGGTCATTCTGTTGTCTTATCCAACTTGGCGAATGCAAAGTCCTGGATCTGATGTTTTGTTTCCCCGTAACGAATACCAGTTGTTCGTATCTGAAGTGATCGCTTAGATGAGTGCTCCCGTATGACAGGGACTCAATCATTGGGGGTGTTCATATACTTGTGAATGAGCGATTCAGCAATTGTACAACTGAGCTAAAGGTTCAAACATTCAACTTGAGTTCGAGCCGTGGGAAGGTTCGAGCCGTGGGAAGTCGCGGTGGGGAGGTCCGACTTCAAGTTGTTTGCTAGATCCACATCGATTACGATTACAGCGCTGCGCCAAGCAGCTCTTTGTTGATGCCCCGCACGATGGAGAAGTTCCCCATCTCTACTTGCCCGTACCTGTCTGGTAGCCACCGCCGCCCCCTGCGCCTCTGTTGGCTTCTAGACCGCGCGCTGTCCCCCAGCCTCCATATATTCCAGAGCCAGAGCTGTAGAAGACAAGAGATGAACCTCGGGGCGAGGTGATCGAGCAGATCGAGGAAGTCATCGAAGGGTGGTGGAGTGAGGTCGGTGAGGGAGGGGCGAGGGCTGAGTTGTTAGGTATGTCGTCGCCGTTGCTCTGGATTCTGTGTTTGGAACTGACTATGACGATAGCCAACTACGTGGAACTTATCGAGACGCCTGAAGAACCTCCGGAAGAGCAGGAGGCCCACCCTCCCCGCCTCCGCCGCCCGCTCCTACGGCGCCTGTTGCGGTAAGTGGATCTTAAGACGAGAGCGATCGAAGTTCTGAAACACGACCTTTTTTCTTTTTGTTGTAAACTGAATTGAATTGAACGGGGTTCGCGATGCGACGCGTAGCCTTTTGCAACACCTGCGCTACCACCGCCTCAGCCAACCGAGGAAGGCGCTGTCGCTGTGGCGATGTATGAGTGAGTTATTGGGTAGTCGGCTGCTTGGTTGTGGGTTTTTCTGATCGTTCTTTTTCGTGATCCAGTCAACCTGATGCACCAGATCCAACCCCCGGCGCGACCAAACACGGCACGGCACGACGGGACGCAACCAACCTGGATAATCAGCCGAATCAGCTACGAAGCGGTCGAAGACAAGGAGATCCCGTTCCACGAAGGCGAGCGGACCACTGAGATTGAGGAAGTCGGGGAGAGTTGGTGGCAGGGTAGGGATGCGAGAGGGGGGGTGGGCACGTTCTCTGGCGAGTTCTCCGAGTGGTTGGTCTCAGTCCCTGAAACTGATTTGGGTTGGGTAGCGAATTACGTCGAGATCGTCGAGTACTAGGCTGGGGGGAAAGGGTTTAGAGGTCGTCTGCAGGGACAGCTGCCAGGTGTTGGATTGTATTATAAGAACCCCAGTGAGGATCCGCCACCCTATCTTCGAAGGACACTCTTGGTTTCCAGCCAGACAGCACGTCATCTGTGAGATGATTCCTAATCGACACCTCCCAAAAACTAAAGCGCGTCAGACTGCAAAATACATCTCAAGCAGTCATGGCAAGGCCGCAAGACAGTTTCACTTTTACGGTCGGGAAGCTCGGTGCGTAATCCACCTCAGTGAGACCGACTGCGATGTTGACTGCGCATAAACAAATAATATCACCAGACGCGGGAATGGCGGTATGAACTTTTCATCCAATGCAGTCCACATAACGATTTTGAACGGCTTAGATACTCCTGGGAGAACGTGCGCACCGCATCGAGTTTCCATCCGTCTTGTTACTCCCCGGAGCTACCACGGGCTCCATAGTCAATATCGCCGTACACCAAAACATCGCGGCCGAACGGAAATGTGACCAGGAGTTCTGGGGACTCCAACAGGACATCCTAGGGACCTTTGGACGCGGGTCTCCAGAATCCCCTCAGCTTGAAGTGCGTGACTTTCCGACTCTCATTTGAGATGCTCGCTCACACGTTCGCCCTGTCTCGCAGGTTCGTAACACCACCCAGACGTCGGTAACGCTCGAGTGGCCCCCTTTGAAACTCGCCACTGCAAAACTTCGCTCTCTAGACATACAAGAACTCGCAGAGACTGGCCTCGATACCCAACGCCCTGATCAACACCTCAACGAAACTCTCCGGTTTGTCGGTCGATACCACATACTCCTTCCAACTGGTGTGCGCACAACCGCGGGGACGTTCCCATCTAACCTCATCTGCCTTCGCACGCATACCATCGCAGAGACGAGCGGCATCTCGGTGTGCTTTGGGACCGTGACGGCGAGGCGTTCTTACAGGATGCCAAGGCCGCATTAAAAGAGATGCGGGCAAAGTGGAGCGACAAGATCCAGATCGACACCACACATTTCGTGTGTACGACCCCCGCAATGACGCCCGCGGGCGCCAACGCGAGCGGTGGCAACGTCTCGGGAGGGCCAGGGGTGGAGTATCAGCGAGCACTCCAGCTTAGCATCCCGGTCGTCCAGCCACAATGGATACTAGCATGTTTGATAGAAAAGAAGTGGGTGACTTGTTGCTAAGCGTGTATATGCATGCAGCTGATTCGTGATAGAACTGAATTTTCCCAGTGACGGTGACGATGGTTTTCCAAAAGCACCGCGTGGGGAACGACGAACTGGTCGGATCTCTCTCTGATACCATCGGCAACATGCTGGGAAAATGCACTGCGGACAACGGTACGAAGACATATCATATCGTTGCATTCTACTAATGCGATCTCTCCGACCAGTGTTTGAAGGTTCTCTTACAAACCCCGGGGTCACTGCCGGTGCCTCCGCTCTTTACAAGAGTACGATCAAGTTTGTAGTGGCCGGTGACGCACGCGGGGACACTGCTAACGTAGACGAACCCCAAACTGTGGACGCCGTCGCCGTGGCCAACGAAGCGGCCAACGCACTTAGCACACCAGCAACCGTCATTGATATAGTAAGCTCAGCGGTTGCCGCTGAACCAAACGTCGTGAGCAGGTATAATATGTTGAGAGTCCTGTTGGAGAGGATTGAAATTTTCAACAAAATCGTGGCCGGCATCGCAGAGGTATTTTGTTGTCCAGTCTCGACGCCCTATGATCTCATGGCGGGACAGATTCACCCGTCCGCGTCGCTTGCTTGGTCTGTTATATCCGCTGCGAGCAGAGTGCGTTTGATTCTGTCATTTTACTGTTGTCTTATTGCTCATCGTGTTACACACAGGTAATGGTGGACCAGAAGAACCGCGATGAGCAGATCATTCACCTGGCGACCACCATGACGGACGTCTTCAGTTTCGTCAATGACGCCGAACCTAAGGCTATCAAGGCGAACATCAAGACCATCAAGCTTCTGTCGCAGCAAGTGACAGAGTGCACGTTCTTTATCACCGAATACGCCAAGCAAAATAACTTTGGTTGGTTGTCGTCGAACCCACGATTTTTGTCGTTTCTAATCTGTATATCCAGGGATTCAGACGGTGAAATACATGCTCTCTGATATAGATGCAAAGATTAAGGACTACGAGACCAAGTTGGGAGAACTCAAGACCACATTCCTGGACGGTGTGGCTGTGGGTGTTACTGTTCTAATTCGTACGAACTAGGCTGAACGTCCTCGTGTTCGTAGTTGAAACACGATGCTTGAGCCTGGTTGAAGTTCCGTGCACTGGACAACGACCTCCACGGTGTCGCGACGGCGTGCTCGGAACCCATATTGATAGACTCATCATATATCATGACCGTAGGTCGGCATCCATATAGTCGTCAATGTACAAGATATATCTTCGCTACTTGTTTTCTCCCCAGATCTCAAGCTCGTTCGAGCCTCTTTCAAATGTAGAGTGCCGTTCCGCGTCCGTTGTTCCACGCACCCTTGCAGATCGAGCACGTTGTGGAAATGTCCAAGCCGTACGAAGCTGGACGAAGAGCTCGAGACAAGCTTCTCTGGCCCATATAACCCTGCGGTGCAGCCTCCCCCTTTTCCACACATCCACTTCTTTGAGCGACGGATTCACATCGAAACTGTAGCCCGGGCAGACACGTGCTGATAAAGTGTAGGAAATGACGCGCACGCTGGCACAAACGGAAGTGATGAAGACGTTCATCTGATGCTTGCGTTCGTCGGTAGATCATGGGGTCACTGATGTTTTTTTCTCCCCGCCTCCCATGGTGGCTCTGAAATGGAGGTTGGCATCGACAATCTTGACTACGTGGTTGCACACACAAATCTAAAGCTCAGCGTTAGCCTGCTTCAAGCTGGGTGGCAATGTTGATCTGTTACAACATTTCACACATACCGGTGTACATCGTTCCTTTGCAATTCTATATCATACCTCCGTGCGACCAGGTAAAGTAGCTCTATATGGACAATGTGCTCCTGGTCGATCTCGCGAGAGCTCACTCGGGAATCTAAGGCCTCAAGAGATGTTGTCGCGAGATGGCGCACTCCAGATTTCGTGACGAAGACGCGTTCAACGTTCATTTCAAGACCGACTGGTCGCGCTCAGCCTTGCATGGAAGAACAACTCCCTATAAAGGCTCGAACTAGAACTTGAAAGAACCGTTTTCTTCCAATTTTGGATAAGAATGTCAATGTCCGATAGCCGTACAGTGGTCATTGAGCTTTACTCCCTATTTGGAGCGTTCGCTACATCGTTCGTCTCATTTCCTTCCCTTTTTGGCAACTACTTAAGATCACGGATAGCCATCCGCCTTCCTGCCGTGTATATAAAGGTCGTTGCGCTGGGAGCAGCTAACAGCGACCTTCAAGGCCCTCATGTCTACTTATAATCAAGGCGATGTTTCCGGTACTCGTGGGGAGACAGTGAGCGCCCTCAAGCGTAGCCGTATAAACGCACTGGAACTAGGCCCAAGGAAAAAGCCGTGCGTAGTATATCCGCAAACTATACCCTTGCAAGCTTACCACTCACTGTGATCAGATCAATTCAGGACCCCTTGGTCCATCATGGCCGTCATTTTGGACGTGCTATCCATGCATTTTGCAACGTTCAGACATTATTGACGAACGGTATCATACTATTGTCTGATGATGGGAGTGACAGTGAAGAGTCTCTGGCCGCCACGTACGTGCTTACTACAATCTTGTTCGAAGGACGCGACTTATACACCATTAGAGACAAGAAGGAACTTAGCATATTCAGAGAGTTGCTTCGGATGGTCCCAGGATTAGAAGCGCGTATCATGGAGTCATCCGAAGAGGAGGTGATGCAAATTGGTGAATTGGTGAGAGCTCACGGTTCGTGAACGTTGCAGCAGCGATTTATGACATTTGCAGGTTCAGAAGGGTGCCAGCGGTGCCCGAGCGGATGATACAAAGGGCATGAAAAGTGCCATCATCGACTGGATCACCCCGAAGGGCCAGTCGCTCAACCCACATATCCCTCGAAACGTCAAGTCCGGCCGAGGCTTCAACCATGAGCGCACCGGAGCGCTGCTCTGTCCAGCTGGCCTTGACTGGACTAATACCGAGTATGTATAACTCGAGACATGCTATAGACTAACACGTTGAAACCTTTGCCACGATACTAGGACTAGGTTGAAACTTGTCAATGGGCAAATTCAGGTAGCCGGTGATCAGTGGCCAGTATTCTTGTACGCCAATTATACCTACGACGCCGAGGATCCATGGAACGGCCTTCTACGCAGTGGTCTCCTGATCTCGGTGGGTACACTTATGAGTCTACTTCGAACTAGATGCGCTAATAATGATTTTCAAAGGCGTTTAAGCACATTTTCACGTCTCCCAGTTCTGTTGACCAGGAACCAAAGGCCACACGGTCTGGAAATGCTCGCATCCATGGTATGCGGGCAGTCACGAAGGCTGCTATAGCATATGTGGCCACACAGGTATACCAATTGTTTTCATTTTGGCGCCATCCTGACTTTCCAGAATTCCAGGCGCGTTTCGCGTTAACTTCAGCTCAAGTCTTCTCTCGTACGGATCTTGTTACCGACTCGGAACGCTTCTATACCAGTATTATTGATCTACTCGACGACCCTGAGGAAAAGGAAGAGGTCGACCAGCTCATACTGTGGTGGAATAGGTATTTCACGGTATACCTTTGACTTGTCCTGTTGCTGATGTTGTAAAATAGACAGGTCTTCCCCTTGTATGCTGATCCCGAACGTTTACCTTCCAAAAACAGTGCTTTGGCTAGGATCCGCCAAAAACGAGCTGAACACAATAGGAGGGCTGACTCGGAGGCTGACAGGTTGGATTTATGAACTCGGTCCTTTAGTAGGCCATTAGCTTTCGGTTTCGCATAGCTTTGTTTTCGCGCCGAGTATACCGTATACAATAATGTGATTATGTGACATGTTGTTTTCCTTAAATGTGTGAAATGGTGCCGACTGCAAGTCCGGTAACAGAATTAACAAAAGCACAGCATATGTGCATTATTAAACCATACACCGGATGTAGTACGTGATCAGAACAACTTACATTGCAGGTTGCTAGAATACAAAGATCACTTGATAATTGCACTAACATGTA
Source organism: Leccinum arenicola (assembly GCA_038092295.1). NCBI lineage: Eukaryota > Fungi > Basidiomycota > Agaricomycetes > Boletales > Boletaceae > Leccinum > Leccinum arenicola. Next base: position 17,588 of record JBBPQC010000055.1, on the reverse strand, counting down.
GCCATAAAGTATAATAACTACCAATTATTACTGATTGTTGAGTGGAGATATAGCATTATTGAATGAGTATTGACAACTCATGTCAACATGGCATACTTGCTAAGTCCAGCCCAGACCTACCATACACTATAGCATTGGGTAGACATGAGTTACATGACCAAGATTCAATCACTCTTTTCCACATGGACAATAGACATCTGTAATTATGGTGATTTGTGAATGTGACTAGTATATAGGCTTCCTGAGATATGTGATCAAGCTTAGCAGGATGGCTTGGCATGAACAGGCACACTATATATATCAGTGGTTGCAGTGTTATATGGGCATAATCAAGGTAAGCAGAGTGGTTTAACTTGTCAGGACTGCCAAATCCACCATGGGTATAGCAAATGCAAAATGTTGTCAACATGCTGTATGTCATAAATGATCAAAATTAGAAGTGAGTTATGGATGATCAGACATATCAAATAAATCAGTAATGATAGCATTAGTGAGCTATGATCAATGTATGTCATCTGGTGCACACCTGACCAAGATAGACTTCATGACATTCATGATCAACACTACCAACCACACCATAGGATGTAGTGGATGGATGAGGATGATCAATGTAGACTTCTTGACATATGTGGTCAAGATGAACAGAGTGACTTGACTGATTGAGCCATCTAAAGCTGATATGAGTTGCAGTGCTAGATAAATGTGCTAGATATATGGCTGTGAGAGAGAGATGATCTGGATGAACAGTCTTGTAACTGTGAACAGAGAATATCAGGATACACTATCTGATGTTTTCTTTGTCAGAATGAGCTACCTGGAATATATGACTAATTATATCTACAATGAGGAGCTTTTTGAATGGTGTAACCATGTAACAAACTGTCATACTAGATCACAATGGAAATGTAGGGATAACTGGTCACAATAAATCAGTGGGATGATAAATAGCAAAGAGTATCAAGATACACTGTCTGATATCTGTGATAAGAATGAGCTGTATGGAATATATGACCAGGTTCATCAAATACATCTATAATAGGAAATAGTGAATGATGTATCACACTTTCATACTCAAGATCATAACAGACATTCAGGGACAGCTTGTCACAATAAATCAAGAGGATGATGAATAGACATTATTCATCTAGTAAGTCCTTGAAAATCTAATCTTATCAGACTGAATATCAGAATGGTATATAATAATGTTCATGGTACACATGAAAATTTTTGCTAAAGCTTTATCAAACTCTCATCAATTTCCTGATGTCGGAGACCGGATATATCCGAGTGGCTGTACCGTAGCTCCAGGTCACGTTCAACACAGCATGCACTTTCGCGGGACCTTCAAGGTTCTCTTACATACCCAACCATACTGCGAGCCGGTTCTCCAAGTACTGCAGTGGCCATCATGTGTGCGGCGAGACGCACGACCTCGACGCGCTTGACGCGTTTGGCAGTAAATGACAGCCTATATAGCGATAACGTCGTGACCCGGGCTGAGCCATCCCCACGGCGACGATCTCGTCGCGTCAAAAAAGATGCCTCGGATGCAGACAAAACCTTCCCCGGAGTACTAGATGACGTCCAGCCTCCCGCAGCGCGCACCGTGGCAAATCTGAAAAGGGAGGTCGTCAAGTGGGAAGACAGCCTCCAACTTGAACCCGGCACCTCCTCGGTTCAGCGCTCACCCAACAAGAAATCCGCGAGAAAGTCCACGGCGATAGCACGCCCGCTGGACATCCCGCTCGATGTTCCATCCGGGTGGGCAGACATGTACGCCGCGATCAAGGATATGCGTTCGCGCATCATCGCGCCAGTGGACACGATGGGGTGTGATCAGGCAAAGTTTAAGGAACGGAATCCCAAGGTGTGCTTTTTCATCTGTGTCCTGTCCTGTCCTTACATTTCCGTCACCCTCCTGGAGCTGCTCCCCATGGTTGGGCCGGTCTATGGTGACATGAAGAAGGCTAACAACATTTATTGTTCCAGAACCAGCGTTTCGCAACACTTGTGGCATTGATGCTCTCCTCGCAGACCAAGGACGAGGTGATGGACGCGGCGGTCAGCAAACTACAGAATGCACTCAACGGCACGCTTTCTGTCCAAGCAATGTTGGACGCCAACGATGCCACCGTCTCGGAAGCCATCGCCAAAGTGGGATTCTGGAGGAAAAAGACGCAGTACGTTGGGTTGATATGCATCATACCGTTGCTCACGACGATGACTGGAATCCGTTTCGCTTTTTGTGCTATTGACACCGAAGATACATCAAACAGGCTGCTCAGCGGCTACGCGATGAATTCGACGACGACGTTCCCAAGACGGTGGAGGAGCTGTGTTCGCTCCCTGGCGTGGGGCCCAAGATGGCGTTCCTGACATTCCAGATGGCTTGGAAGCTGTACGTCCGCCTTTTTGCTCAACATGCGAATGTATGAACATTCGAGTTTCTGATCCCATTCTCGCATGCCCTTCTCACCCTCCTCATCTTACTCCGGTTGGATGCGCGCCGCCTAGAAATGTGGGGATTGGTGTCGACGTCCACATCCACCGCATCACGAACCGATTAGGATGGCACGCCCGCCCGACACGGACTCCTGAAGAGACGAGGTGAGGCCGACCCTTCTTTTTCTTTCTATTTTAGTTCGCTGCGGATGCTTCTCTTCGACGCTGGAATTGACCAAACGCTGCTCACCTGCTCACTCTCTCTCACACACACATACACACACGCAGAGTCCACCTTGAATCTTGGTTTCCAAAGGAGCTGCACAGAGAAATCAACCACTTGTTCGTTGGGTTCGGGCAGGTGAGCAACGTTCTGGAGCGACTTGACTTTCTCCTCTTGCTTTACTGACGTACGGAGCTCCTCTAGACCGTCTGCTTGCCTGTCGCTCCAAAGTGCAGCGAGTGTACCCTGAGCGCAGATGGTCTGTGTCCGAGTGCACGCACAGCGAGTGCCAGGACCAAGGTTAACACCAAGACCAAGACCAAGACCAAGACCAAGGCAGAGATCAGGAGCGAGATCGAAAGCGATACATCCTTGCCATCCAAGTCAAGGTCCAGGTCCACCCGTGAGCTCAAATCCGAGCAGGTGGATATTCAAGTCGAAGAGGGGTCTGGACCCAAGATAGAGATTGAGATCGAGGTAATGTCAAGGGATTCGGATGCTGAAGATGCGGGGCCAGGACGTAGTTGTAGTTTATTCTTGCTTTATCTGTTACTTGTCTCTATCAGTAGAACGCATGGGAACACACCCTCACAATGCACCAACTCTAAGTGAAATTGTCTCCACCATTGACGACAGGGGAGGTATGCGGGCAAGGTAGAGGGTGCCACGCACATGTCCTGAAGGGGTCACTAAAGATCAATCATTTGGGTCAATTTGGGTGGTATGGTTATTCTGCGCACTGCGTCCAGCCCCGCAATTGACATTGGGCGGTCGGATCCCAGTCTGGTGATTAGAGCAACGTCCGAGCTCGTGCCTCGCTACGTCACAGTTGTGTCATCCTTTGATCTACACGACCTAAGCAACCTATATTCCTAATGGAGACTATTTGTTGTTATTTAGAAATTCACGTAGATTCGCATCTGCGTCCATGTCTGTGGACTTCGGCCGTTTACGGTGAGTGTGGGACCACACGGGTTGGATCCCCGTGTGGCATCGCATGGGAACGGACAAGTCAATCAGGGCCTACGAAAGTGGCCGGGCGCGCCGGCTCGGAGAGGGAGCACACCTCGTGTCACTGCGTTCTTACTCCCTCTGTTTGGTCACGCTGGTAGTTCCCTAAACGACTCATCGGTTGGCAGGCGGTAGGGGTAGCGGTAGCCCCCTGACGAGAGCTTTCGCAGGCTCGAAACCGCTGCTGTCCCGCCCCCCCCTCTTTGCCTCTCCCATACCGCGCCGGTTTAACGGCCACCCCTATCGCGCAGCCCGAATCCTCGGAGACGGGCGAATGGCGGATGGTGCATACATTGCAGACAAGTACCCCGGTTCCCTATCTCGTACAAAGACTGACCTCTAGGTTACGGCCTTCGGCCGTAACCTAGACGCGACATCTGTGGTGTACGACCATGAACCGAGTCCTCGGAATGACCCTATGGTGTCAATCAATCATGTACAGTGCGTCACCTAGTATGGGCGCCGGCACGCGCACATAGTCTGCCACTGCCAGATGGCCCTCGGAGCCTCCTCAAAGATTCACGAAACGGCAATTATGATAGCTCTTCAAGCTTGGGTCGTGGACATCTATGATTCCGTTCTCTTGTTGAGTTTGCGAATAGGTCTCTCTGCTGACTTCTTTAATCTGTCGGGGCTAAATATTGACAGCCCGACGATTGACCCACTTGGGTAATGTAGAAGGAGGTCCTCACATATATAACGAAGTATTCATCCTTGCCTTTCCACCCGCGACACCACCCATGGAGTTTTCTGCTTCGATTGCTCGACTCGCCGTGTTGGTGCCTCTCGTGGTCGTTGCTGTGCACATAATTCGACGAATTGTTCGAACTCGCACAGAGCGAAAGGGATATCCTCTCCCGCCCGGGCCTTCACCACTCCCCATCGTTGGAAGCGCCCTCTCAATTAACATGGAAGAACCCTGGTTGACCTATACCGAATGGCGTTCCAAGTACGGTGAGTAGAGTGCCGAGTAAGAATGCCTGACTCTAACAATGCCTAGGTGACATAATGTATCTCAGGCTCATGGATTCCGACATTGTCATCCTGAACTCATCCTCCGTCGCAACGGACCTTCTGGACAAGCGATCCCAGATATACTCTGATCGACCTTTCATCGCGACTGTTGACCCGTGAGTATTTTTTTTCGTACGATCCAGCCTCGAGATCGACCTCTGGTGATTGTGACTGACGTCCTCGTAGATATGGACATGACTGTAACTTTGCGTTCATACGCTATGGTGACCATTGGAGGTTGTGCCGGCGAATATTCCATCAAACATTCCGCCCTGAATCTGCTTTGGACTTCCGTCCCATGCAGCTTCGCAGAGCCCGGCAGATGATCGTGAATATGATGGACGAGCCTGATGGGTATCCATCTCATTTTGCGACGTGAGAACTTCATAGACTCTGGTTCATTTTTGGTTGTGACCCGAGTTCACCTAGGCTTGCAGCAGCTGTATCCATGTCTGCGGTGTACGACTATGAACCGAGTCCCCGGAGTGACCCTATGGTGTCAATTATCGAAAAATTCCTCGAAGCTTCCATCTCGGCATTGACGTCCGAGAAGGCACTCCTCCTCAAGATATTCCCGTTCCGTGAGTTGCTCTCAGTGTTACTTGGTAATAACATGTGTTCAAGTTAAATGGGATAAGTGCTAAATGTTCCGGAGTGGCTTCCCGGATCCTGGATCAAACGTGAGGCGAAAGTGGCATACGAGTGGAGGAACAAGGCGGTTGAAATTCCGTACCAATACGCTCAGAAGCGCATGGTAAGCCCTCTTCGCGCTGAAATAAAATAGTCATGACACGACTTTTGTCGCCCAGGAATCTGGGGACTACTCAAACACTGCAATGGTCGCAGATCACCTCACTCGTATGGAGAAACTGGATGGTTCTTATCGTCCTGTCTATGAAACAGCCCTCAAATATGCATCTGCGACTGCTTTCATTGGTAAGTATTTTGCTGACGCAAACGAGCGTACGTCGATTGATTATTCGCCATTTTGCACACAGCCGGAGCGGAAACGGTTTGTGCTATTCTTTTTGGAGCGTGTATATCGCTCAGGGTGCATGCAGACAGCCTCAATATTGATGACGTTTACGCTTGCAATGGTCGAGAACCCGCACGTGTGGAAGCGCGCTCAGGTCGAAATTGACGCAGTGACAGGAACGGGTAGGCTGCCCGAGTTTGACGACAGACCGAACTTGCCATACATTGACGCAATTGTACGGGAAACATTGCGTTGGAGGCCTGTCGTTCCCCTAGGTATATCCATGGCTGCCAATGTGTTTTTTGAAGCCCATTTGGCTGATTTCGTAAAGCTGTTCCGCACTCGGTCATCACCGACGATGTATACAAGGGTTACCATATTCCTGAAGGTATGTTCTGAGCACGCACTACTACTCATCTGCTTGGAGAATGACCGGTCCGCTCAGGCGCAATCATCATTGCGAACACGTGGTATGTACCTCTGTGGTGGCAGGAGTTGCAACATGGTGATTCAATGTCGTCTAGGGCTATTTCGCGCGACGAAGCTCGGTATCCCAATGCAGAGAATTTTATTCCCGAGAGATTCTTGGATGCCGAAGGGATGTTGACGGACGACGAGCCCAAGTACGTCTTTGGGTTCGGGAGACGAGTCTGTCCAGGTTGGTCCATCCATGCCGAGCTCGAGGCAACTACTCACGCACAAGGTTGTTTCTCGTTTGCAGGACGACACACTGCCGACGCGTCGGTCTGGACCAGCATCGCGACGATGTTGGCGACGCTCGATTTCAATCTGGCCAGGGATGAGGATGGAATGGACATCACCTTCACAGCGACCTTTGCAAACGGAGTTACGCAGTACGTCGAGACAGTTCATGTTCTAGGCTTTCTTGCTCAAACGCAGCAGACACCCCAAACCATTCCCGTGTCAACTGGTCCCTCGCGCGCACATCAGCAGAGAATATCTCGAACACGTGCTATCCCAGTGACGTGTTACTTTGATACAGGGGGATGGGGGTAGGTCCCTATCGCACTTGGCGTGAACCTGCATGCAGCGCAAAGAATTTAGCCGCTCGATAGATACACTTGGGGAATGCAAATGGACGTGTCGGCCAGCCTGGACACGTTCCTTCGATTGTATGAGCCTTGTGCACGAGCATCCTCTAGGCAAATATGTGATTTTTCGGTTGTTGCCGTAACGGTTGTTGTGAGTAAAGCTGAGGTGCATCGAATTTAGAGAGGCAAAGTATTGAACTCTGCAGGGACGGAATAAAATTCCAGTCGGACCTCGGTGTGGAACAAGACTGGAGGAAGGGTGAAATGCGGTAACCACAAAAGAAAATGTAACACATGTATCATAATCGTATCTACTAGACGGGCTGCGCTCCGACATCAGATCGGTCTCCGCACGGTCTGTCGAGTTACACTTTACAATGGCGGTCTACCCGATTTATCGACCGGGGGCGGAATGGGTACGTTTTCGGGCCTGCGAAAGCTCCCGTTAGGGGGCTACCACTACCCCGACCTTGCAGGGCCGTGTAGTTGACTTCCAACTGTAACATTGAGAGGGAGCGGAACCCTCCAAGCGGTTGGTGTCGTATGGGTGGGAGAAGGCCGGTGGGGACGAAGGAGGCTTCTTATCAGCGAAGCCATCGTCACGAGGACCATCCTGCGGGGCAGCCGGGCCAACGAGCTCCTCCTTTTTTATCGCTGTGCGTCTTCGTTATCGTGCGGCACCACCACGGAACTCAGGACAGACATGGTGGATGCCGGTCCCCTGCCATCCACAGAAGGCATTCCAAAAGCGACACTGATCATAGACTGTACCATTTGTCTGATTTGTAAGGCGGATTGTACTTCAAGGGTTAGTACTTTTGGAGCACACAATCGGGAGGATCAACGGACGGGTACAATGAGGAAGAATGGCCCTCTTGAGTACGCCAGTCGAAGTTGGTCTACAATTCGGGGGATCACGTTGCTAGCTCAGTTCTGTGAGATGACAATTAGATGGTGACGCCGAACCATGGCTTTATTGCGAACATCTGACGAAAAATGTTGAAACGAGATGAGAGAAACCGTAGACATTCTCTTTGTGAGAGCAACAGAGTCAAACGATAGGGCGGACAGTCGATTTCGCTTGGGCGGCAGTCAGCGGGTGCGAGCATCGGCGACTAACGAAATAGAATTACTGACGGATGCTCAGGAATCGAGCTCTGCCTCGAATGTCGCAACTGACGCGAATCCAATCGAAAGCTCAAGGTCGTATATATTCGGTTGATTTTCTTGCTAATGGCAGGCACATCGTGAGCGGGGGAAGGGAAAAGAAAAACCGAAGATGGCGAGTGGAGGATGGCAAGGAGGTGGGGAAGCCAATGGACGCTGGGAGTGTGGTTTACAATCTGGCGGTGTCGCAAGATGACCAGTGGATCGTGTGTGGGACGCACACCGGTCAAGTGAACGTTTGGGATGTGAAACCCCACGAAAGGTGATCCAGTTCAAAGCACACAGCTGGGTGGTGAATGCGTTGGACGTCTCTGCAGATGGGACAAGAATTGCAACTGGATCGCGTGACTGGCCTCCCAGAGTCGCGTGCAGTGCGAACGTGTCGCGACGGACAGTTTCATCAAGGTTCAGATCCGGGTGGAGACGCCGTTGGAGGAATTGATGTAGGTATTCGTACAGTCGACGTTCAGTAGTCGTGCATTCTTGGCTTTGGATAGTGGGTGATATGTCCTCAATTGTATTTCTCTCGGACGGTATCCCCCCCTTCGTCCGAGCGACGTTCAAGTAGTTGCTTTATCGTGAGTTCTTCGCCCGTGCCAATCGCCAACATAATAGACATGCGAGTCCGCAGAGATATTACATATCCGATCATCGTCTCTCGTAGAAACGACCTCCAGGATCTTCGCCAATGTCGCGTTTCTTATATCATGTAATAGAGCCTGACCTTCTCACTGACGCGACACGACTTGAGGGGGGAAGTATTATTCTGCCTGGATTTTCACGTATAAGTGAATCACCGAGGGGTGCAAGGAGAGAATCGACTGAAGGTCAAAGGGGACATCAACTATAGTGACGACTCTCTTCTCGCCCGAAGTCCACGCGGTTCGGAATGACATAGAAATAGTTTAAATTTCGAAGCCGAGTCCGCGCATGCACTCGACATGTTTCTTGATTAGTTCCGCACATTGGTCTGTCTCAGACCCGTGCTGTAAGAAACATGAATCGCGAGCAGATTTGGTTTCCGGACAGGCACAGCACCTGGAGAGAGCGTTCAGAAAGCAGCAACTTGAATCAAATGTCCGTGTACATACGGTTTGAGACCTTTAGGGTTCAATGGGTTCAACTTTGGATTTGTTGGGTCGTACTTCTCCGTCGCCCTGACAGGAGTGGGCTCGGGCGAAGACCACCAAGAACTAATCTTTGGAAGGAATGAAAATAAACAGTTTTGAGTGACACGAGCCTACGTACAGAAACCATTGTGTTCCGACTTGTAAAATTCGAGGATCCCGGAAAGGATCGGGCTGGATGTTTACTTCAGCAACGAGTCACGTGATATAGATTACGTAACTATATTACAGCATTTGTAAGCCTTCCGAAGCCCCCCCGGGCCGGCCCGCAACTAATTGAAAGATTTCTGGTCATACTGATTGGCATCACCTAGAAACTAGACAGATTCACTGAAGGGCCCCCCGGGCGATCCGCGAATCAGATCTTCAGATCTGACTCGACACAGATGATGTTTTAGCTCACTGGACGACACACAAACTTCAACATTGTTGCCAGTGTTGTTTTCTTCACAAACCACAGTTTCCCTTCAATCTCTAACGATATCCCATCATCCATCCTACGCGGAAGCAGATGCCTTTAATTACGTCGGCTCTGACTCATACCACCTACCCCTCGCACTTCCCAGCCGCGTTCACGTCTCCCTGCGAGTTCCGCGAGGCTTGGGAGTCGAGTGGTCAAGGGCATAAGAGAAGCCTCGATGTCGCTGGCCTAAGTTATACGTGAACGTATTTACCATCCTCACAGGTAATGCACACCATATGGTTACTTCCAGACAGCGAATCAGGAGATACGCTCGGCAGCGAAGGTCTTTACACGTCGCAAGTGCTCGATCAAGACTGCTTCACAGAGAAATGTATTCATTCAACGTGCATACGGTGGGTAAAGTTGTTATATCACGGTAAGAACAAGGCAGGACTCGCAAATGGGTAAACTGTCATTTTGGTTCATGAGGAAGTTGATTTTTGACTCTACATACTGTCCCTTTGCATACCCCTCTCAGTTGGCCTATTTCACTTCGACAGTACACGCTCCAGATACTCCTTGTTAATGTGCACACGAGGGGTCAGCGCACAGGGGAACGGATTAGGGTGCCTGCCATAATTCAGCAAGAAGTTACAGAACCACAAATTGGTCAGACTCACAGTGTCACACCGTCTGTGAACGTAGCCGTGAAGGTGATGTCCTTTCCATTCGCGTCTTTGGCGAAATTGAAGTCGAGCGTGGCCAACATCGTCGCAATGCTGCTCCAGAGGGACGCGTCCGCAGTGTGTCGACCTAGAAATGAAAATAAATAAATTCAAGCTTGAGCGGATACTCGGACCGAGATTCCTGCATTTCATTCACGCACCGGGACAGACTCGTCTCCCAAACCCAAAGATGTACTGCGCGGGATCATCCTCCGTCAGCATCCCGTCTACATCCAAGAATCTCTCGGGGACGAATTTCTCCGGGTTTGGATACCGAATCGGGTCATGAGACATCGCCCTGGGTGGAAGTGAGACAATTATCAATGTGCTGCTTGCGCAGGTACAATGAGGAACGTACCAAACATTCCGGAGGATGGTTGCCCCTAATGGGAACATTCACTAACCCACGCAGACGAGCAGGAAGCACTGCCAACATACCTTTTGGTATGTAATAACCGTTGTACACATCGCTCTCTGTAGTCCCGTGCGGAATGCCTTCAAGAAACTATGAACACCGGGAATGGCATGCTTATTCCCGGGCACGCACCTATAGGTCCAACAGGTTTCCATCTCGACACTTCTCGTATGATCGCATCAATGTATGGCAACTGCGCTCTGTCGTCAAACTCGGGGAGTCTGTCGCGACCCACAATGGCATCTATTTCTGCCTGAGCGCGTTTCCACACATGCGGATGCTCTACCATAGCGAGCGTGAACACCATCAACGTCGAGCTCGTCTGTGGTCATCGTAAGATATCCGCCAGCGCACATGAATCGATCACATACCGTCACAGTAGAACCTATGCAGCCGCACATTGGTGATTAAATTTTGCAAATTATTTCGTTTGTGTTATTGAGACACTTACCAATGATGGCAGCCGCAGAAGTATGCTTTAGAGCCGTTTCGTAGGCAGAACGATACGAATCATCCAGTTTCTCTAACCGAGCGGTGTGATCTGCTACCATTGCAGAGGGCGTGTGGTCCCCAGACTCCTGTCGCCATGATAACTGTGTCAGTATCATCGTCGGTTTAGTTCACGCAATGCTTACCATGCGCTTCTGTATGTATTGATATGGCATATCGATTATCATGTTCCTCCACTCATATGCCTGTTTTGCCTCGCGTTTGATCCACGATCCAGGGAACCAGTCTGGAACATGCAGCACTGACGCCAGAAATCTTGATTACATGCATGTACTCAATATCGTTGAAGAACACTCACAGAAAGGGAAAGCCTTGAGGAGGACTGCGTTCTCGATAGTAATTTTCGGGATGGAAACATGAAGGAATTTCTCCATAATAGACACTATAGGGTCATTGCGAGGATTCGGTTCGTAGTCATACACCGCATTCATTGCTACCGCGGATGCAAATCTGGATGAATTCGGGTTATCAACGAATGAACCAAAGTGCACAATCTCTTACGTCGCAAAATGAGTCGGCCACTGTTCGCGGTCATCGATCATGTTTATGATCATCCGACGCGCCCTGTGAAGCTGCATGGGACGGAAGACGAGTGCAGCTTCGGCACGGAACGTCTGATGAAATATTCTCCGGCACAGCCTCCAATATTCACCATACTGCGTGAAAGCAAAGTTACAATCATGACCAAAGCTGGAATAATGTTAATGTGCCAATGAGTCCGCAAAGTTGCTTTCCGGACTATATCAAACTTCCACTCACGGATCAACAGTCGCAATGAATGGACGATCAGAGTATATCTGGGATCGCTTGTCGAGGAGCTCAATTGCCACAGAGGGTGAGTTCAAGACGATCACGTCTGTATCAAAGAGTCGAAGGTACATTATATCGCCTGGGCAAGTTGCGTCGGAGTCAAATTACGCATTGCCAACTCAGCATGACACTCACCATATTTTTCCTTCCAATCGGTATAGGTCAGCCACGGTTCTTTACCAACAGAGAGAACGTTTCCGAGGACAGGGAGCGGGGTAGGGCCCGGGGGAAGAGGGTATCCCTTTCTCTCGATGCGAGCTTTAATGGTGTGTCGGACAATATCGACAGCAACCACCGCTAGGGGAACAAGGACCGCCAGCGGAACAGTGGAAGTAGGCCACTCCATTTCTCTGGGGAATGTTGGTCGAGGTAGAAACGAGATTTCTCCTCGTTAATAGTTATATATGAGCCCATGACACCGGGTAGAAGATGGCCGAATTGCCACATTTATAAGGATAACGAGATGTGCATGCTATGGCGTAAAGGTCGTGGTTGGACCCTGGAATGTTTGCTGCTAAACGAAGTTCGTGGGGTAATTCATTAGAAAGATCAACATGCGTCGTGCGATGGGGTAGGTTGTTTATTAAGCGAAGTATCCCGAAATGGTCCTGATTTATGCTTTTTGCGTGAATTCGATTGTGATGGGAGGAGAAGATCGTTGGAGCGCGACCATTCAAGGAGCAGCCATGTGGCTAGTGATTTAGTAAGTGGGTCGACTTTTCCCGGTTAGAACTCACCCTTGGCACCACTTTTTCCGGATTCCCACGACCTTTAGGTGGGCTTCCGTGGCACGTCATATATAGCCTCTGAGGTCAATCCGCGGTTGATCCGCGGGGTCGGATTCCCACTAATTTCCCAAAATGATTCTCCCACGATTCCGACCATCTGTGATAGAGTCTGGCGGATCCCTTCGCGCCCCCAGCATATTCCACGACCGTCCTGCAACCATCCTGCAACCATCCTGCAACCATCTGACCACCATCCGCTTGACTAGCGTGTCCCTCTCCGCTGCTCACGGTGCATGTGCGCGGCAGCGCTCGTGTATTCCCACGATGCCGCCGTGCTCGCTCCTGCCACCGCCGCCACCTGCCTGCCCGCCTTGCCCCTCCTTGCGTTCGAGTGCAGCGACCGTCGCGTGCTCTCGAGTTCTGTCGAGAGCGCGCTCACACATACACACTAAGCCACACTGGCACTTGCCCCATCCACCCCTTTGCCCCGAGCGTTTTGGAAGCCCATCTGGGGAACACGCCGCGCGCGCATGGGGCGCATCGAGGCGCATTGAGGAAGGGTGCACGCGCTCGATCTAAAGAATTACCGGGCGAAGGAGGAGTGTGAATTTGGGCCGACGCGTATTTCGGTTGTTTCGGTTGTTTCGGTTATTGTCGATATTTTCGGTTATTTCGGTAATTCCACGTGTGCCACATGGCACCTGTCGCAGTGTCAAGTCGCGGCGTGCGCATTACATAAGCATTCTGTGTTCTCCCTTCTCCAGGTGTAACTGTGTAGTAGATACTCATTCTGTACTCAATAAAATCCGAAAAATTTCGGAAAAAATAGGGCTTGGTCATAAATCGAATCTGTGTGACTTTGAAACCTCAAATAATAGCACTCAGCATCAAAAATTGCGAATCTGACACCAGATCAGGTATAAATCCACTCATTCTGTACTCAAATAAATCTTGACATTTTCAGAAAAAATATGAAGTGGTCAGCAATCAAACCCGTGTGAGTTTGGTACTTTAAATTGTCAGTTTCTGATTTGATGCTGATCTGATACCATGTAGTAGATACAAATCCACTCATTCTGTAGTCAAATAAATCTGGAAATTTTCGGAAAAAAATACTCTACATTCTTACATAGGGTCAGAGTGAGGTCAGAGCAACACAGAACATGTCAGAATACCATTTCATCATCACATGATTTTTTTTAGAAATTAAGAAAAATCTGAAAAATCAAGAAAGAATTGAATTTTATGTCGTGATACATGACAGACAAATTGAATGACTCAGAAATGATACAGTACATAGTGCCATTACTGTTTTGGATTTTCCCATTTCCCAAACCTGAGCCTCTCTTCCTCTCTCCTAATTCTCCTTGAAATGGAACAGATTCAGTGACATACAAAGCCTGTATAGTGAAAAGAATAGACTGCCATCACCATAATATTAATTTCAGATATTATATATATTTTTCTGTTAATTTTAGGGATAAAGCTCTTCACTGCAAACTAGGATTGTTTGGGCCGAAGGTCCAAACCTAACGAGTAGAACGCCTCGTCGATATCTTGCTCGCCTTCAATATGCGCACGTGTCGTCGCTATTCGACGAGGAAATCAAGTTCCGTCCAACTCTGGGTTGGGAATAGTTATCTAGCCTTTTTCTTATATGCGATTTTGGTCCCCCGCGTTCACTCCGGCGCATCTCGGTCCTCGGATCTCCCCATGCACTCCGAAAGTCTGGCCTTCCGCTTTCCCCCCCTCGATGTACAATTCCACAAATAGTCTCACACAATTGCTTTTTGCGTCTTCCATTCGATCTCGTTCCTCGGTACTGTTCTTAGTATAGCTCATTCATTCTGTCCCGGGCACTCCTCTCTCGCAGAGCGATCGTTCACGAAGGTGTGGAGTCTGCTTAGTGCGGGCAGGCTTTGACTTCTTAGGCCGAAGTGTTGATATATCCATTCGGTACCTATCATGAAATCCTCGCGAACGCCTCAAGCTACCGCCCCGCGCTCCCCGCGACCGTCTTCGCAGCCGCTACCCCCGCCACCCAATCTCTCCCACCCACCCTCGCCCTCCGTTGATGCCGATAATCCAGTTTGTCTTCCCCCGACCGCGTCAGAGCTTCCGCAACGCCCTCCAAGACTCTCCTCCCGTGTCCGTGCGCACGCGAAGACACCTGCCCGAGACACCACTCTAGCGCACGCTCCACACGAGCTTTAAGTGCATACGCCTCGTCCGCATCGTAAAATGCCATCACGTTGCGAAACGACAACCAGAGATACAATACGAGCACCTTGTGTAGCCCCTCTAGATGCTTCAGCGCCTCTTTGCACGCGCGTACCTTTGGTTGGTGGTCAGAGTCGCGCATCATCCGTTCTACCTTCTCCAACACATTCACAAACGGGGCGACGGACAACACAGCGTCGAGCTCCACGCGTATCGCATTAGTGTACAAACGCAGGATCTGCGCAAGTACATCGAGCGCGATCGGATCTGACCACTGGATCGGACAATTCTTGAACAGCAGTCGATCGGACAAGAGCAGATCCCTGGCGTGCGTGTCCATGAACTCGCTTAGCTGGCCTAACCGGGTCTGCGTGGCGGCACGAAAGGGCAGGCGGATGCAGGACACGTACGACGGCACCTCAAGAAGCGCCTGCGTAGTGGCCCTGAGCGGGAGAACCTGCGACACGTCCTCCATCCAGTGTCCTGGAGGATCGAAGACGGCACAGGCGAGAGGAGGCACGGGAGTCGCGAGCGCTCGACAGAGCGTTGGTATGTCTTCCTTGTGCAGCGTGGTAACGAAACCACCAGGTTGACCGTGCAATCCGTAACGTCCTGCTCGCCCGGCGATTTGCTTGATTTGAGATATCGACAGCGGTCGCCTCTCTTGACCGTCAAACTTGGAAAGGGTTTCGAACACGACGCGTTTAATCTTGCTGCAAAATACAGCACATGAGTGACGGGACGGTGTAGGTCTCATTCAGAACGTGCGTACAGGTTGAGTCCCATTCCGACTGCGTCACTAGCGACGATAACGTCGTAACCGCTCTGGGGGTCGTTGAAGAGCGCAGCCTGCTCGGATCGAATCTCGGGTGGCAGTCTCCCATAGGCGACTGCACAGCGCAGACCAGTTCTCTCCTCGATCTTGCCCTTGACCGCGAATATGCCATCACGCGAGAACACGACGAGACAGTCTCCCTTTTGGATCTGGGACAAGTCACCACCCAAAGACGACTCTTGAACCTCCAAAGGCGTGAGACGTTCATATCGATTGACGACCAGCTCGTCCCCTGTGTCCTTGAGGATGTCTCGAATAATAGGCACCGCCGTTTCTTCGCCACAGAGATGGATCTCGCGTGCAGGCAGACCCAGGACAGCGCTTGTCCATGCAGAACCACGCTCGGGATCTGAAATCATTTGTATCTCGTCCACCACTGCCACGTCCAGGGACTTGTCGAAACTAGCCATCTCCACCGTCGAGCTCATAAGCGGCGCGTTGTCCGCCACGATCCGAAACTCCTCTCCGGTGCGCAGGTTGCACTGCCGAACGTACTTGGCATGACCCTCCTTCCGAACGGTGGGCCGGGAACCGGTCTCGTTCGCAACGTCCATGTTGGTGGTCGTGTCGGGCTCCGACCCGGGTTCAGGATCCATCCCGAGGGGGACGATCTGTCCTCTGTTCAGCCGCTCCCATATCTCGTGTGCGAGGAGCCGGAGGGGGCCGGCGTAGAGGCCCGAACTCGACGCTGCGAGGGCGCGCAGCGCCATGTGTGTCTTTCCGCTGTTCGTAGGGCCGACGTGCATGATAAACTTGCGCTTCATTGCGCGCGCTTTCGGGAAGAGGTCGGCGGGGAAAGATAGGTCAGCGACACGATGGAGGCGGGCGATCATGTCGAGGGTGGATTGGGGGACGCGTTGGGCACGCAGACGGCGTTGGGGTTCGAGATCAGAGGCCCACGTAAAAAAGAGTTGGGTGATGATCTGGTCGAGGCGTTGGATAGAGTGCGCGTCGGTGCCGGGCGCGAACTGGAACCGGTCTAAATCTAGTCTTGGGGACCGAGTGTCGTCGGAAATTATGCCCTCGCGAATGTCCGCGAGGAATGAAGAGAGGAGGTCGGGTAAATGGGCACGAGGGATTCCGAACCGCTCCAAGCGGTGAAGTACGTGAGGGAGATACGCCCAGTTTTTGGCATGTGACTTGACGAGCTTTCGAACGTCAGATACATTTGACGGTGAAATGAGTTTCGAACTGCTGGAAGGTCTAGAAAACCTGGACGAGTCATGGGACTCAGAGTCGAACTTTTTGGACCGCCTGGAAGACCAGCTACCGGGAACTTGGTCCCTTGAGCGCGGATATGACGAAGTTTTAACAGACAGCAAGCGTCGGAAGCATAATTGTCTGCCTTTCGTCCATGTCTGAGCGGAGAGCATTAACCCTGCAGTGACATTAATAGACAGCCAACTTCTGCTTCAGGCTACGTTTGCTACACGTGACCTAATTAGTACATCTCGGTCTGTCACTGTCAGTGTTACCTGTTTAACTTGTTAGCGCTGTTCACCTTCACCCTATCGCAGCTATTAGACAATTTTCTATCCCGGTACCGAGGCATGTCCATTGGAAGTATTGCAATCACTACACAAATGACAGATGATCCAACGCTCAATGTATCCTGTAAGTGCACGCTCAGACGCTCGGAAAAGCCACGATCGACCCCACAATTCTAGCTATCGACATCATTAGCCACTCGACTAAAGTGATCAATTTCATCAAGCTGTTCAAGAACGACGAGCTACTCAGAAAGGTCGAAGAGACTATAGATGCAGGCGAATCGTATCGGGAGGAATTCAGTCCACCTTTGTAAGGTCCTGTTCGGTAGTGCGTAGTTCGCAAACATTTTGGTTTGTCATTATTTGGAGAATGGCGTAGAGTCCGGCATCGCCCCCGGGATTGAAGCGGAGATTGTTGCAGTGCTCAGGCTACGGTGACC
>JBBPQC010000054.1:0-52404 GCA_038092295.1 Leccinum arenicola | reverse complement strand
TGTCGTGTCGTCGTCGTCGTCACTATGTCGCTGACGTTGTGCCGTCTCCCCATCCTCGTCGCCGTGCCCTCCTCGCCGTGACGCGACGACGACGTCGTCGTGGTTGTAGTCGCGGTACAGCGGTGTCGCTGACGCCGCACAGTCTCCTCGTCCTCGCTGTCCTCCTCCTCGTCGCGTCGTGGTACGCCGTCGTGGCAGTCGTCGCGTCGCGGTGCCACGTTGACCGTCGGGGGGTATGTACTGTTCAAGTTGCGTGGTGTCCTCACGTGGGGTGCGCTGGCAGCATGGATGAGGTCTGGCATGTGGTGGGTGAGGGGGAAAGAGAGACAGAGAAAGGGAAAAACGCACCTTGTCGACGCGTTCGTCGCTGTGTCGTCGTCCGCGTCGGTCTTGCCCTCATCTCCCTGCCGTGGCGTCGTCGTCGTCGTCGTCACGCCGCCATAGGTGGGTGAGTGGGAAGGAGAGAGGCGGGGGCATCATTCTCGTGTCGGGGGCACCGTGGTCGAGGTCTGTGTGTAGGGAGGAAGAGGGAGAGAAAGAGAGGCGCCGGGTGTCGCACGTCGTGGTGGTGTGGTGCCACCAGCCTGAGCACGCCACGTCGGTGCACTGGCGTGGACGAGGTCTGGGGCGGGCGTAGGGTGGGTGAGGGAGAGGGAGAAGGAGAGAGGCGGGCACGCCACTAATTCCTTCGCCGTATGTGTCGTATTGCGGTCGTCCGTCCCGTCGTGGTACGCCATCGTGGCAATCGTCACGTTGCGCGGCCATGTCGTGTCGTTCGTCGTCGTCGTCATGTTGTGGTGGCACACCGTCGCGCCAGGTTGTTGTGCGAGGGAGGGAGGGTGGGGAGGGTGTGGATGAAGATGAGGACGAGGTGTACTCACCGCCGCCGTCGTCGTCGTTGCCGCATCGTTTGCGCCATCCGGTCGCCTCCCATCTCTTTTGTCCTCGTCCTCGTGTCCGTCGAGTCGTTGCTGACTCGCCGTATCGTCGTTGTTGCGTCGTCAGTCGGCGTTGTCCGAGTCAAGTGATTTGCCACGCCACACGCTGACGAAATTCACGCAGCAATGGGTGTCCGGTGTCCTTTGTAACGTAACTTGCAGGTACCAAGAATCGCTAGCCGATAAAGGCTCCGAGTCGTAACAGGGGACACAACACTGGATGCTGCGAGTTATTACTTCGTCCCTGATGGTATGTAATGCCCTTATCATGTCTCTGGCTGTCTACTGACACGGCGGTGTGATTGAAAAGGACCTTACCATCTCATTGATTCGAAAGCACTAGCTGACTACATCACTTCATCTGCTTCTACTGATTCCACTTTTTCCATCAGTGTGGCTCGGCGTGATGGAAATCGATGTGCGATCACGCGAGAGGCTCGGCTATTCTGCGAAGCTGTTCATATAATCCCACATGCCAAGGGCGATGAGGTAAATATTGTTCCTGATTTTGTCACATGCCTGGCTCATAATGTTCTTAAGTACATCAAGTTCGTCATTTCGCAACGCAGCGGTTTATATGACGATTGGAACCCTGCAAATGATCTCCATATTGATTCTACCCAGAACGGGATCTTGTTGTCGAAGCTTATTCATCCCCTATTTGGCCGGGGAATGTGCGTGTTTTTGAAGGCATGTGAATTGTTTTTTACTATTGCCTGTGGATCTGATGTGAGGCATGGTCTAGGCCCCTAATTTTGCTCTCAACCCTGCCGACATCCCGAGAGTGGGGGATGTGCCACCTTCATGCACAACTCTTCAGTACCTTGAGCCGCTGGAACCATCTTCCCTCCTGGCTACAATTCTGAGGTGGGATGTCCAAGCAGACTGGTCAGGTGAGACTGCACCACCCAGCCTACTCCTCGATTTGATGTATGGCGTTGCCATCATCCGACGTTGGAGTACTCCAGACATTGCGGATTGGCTAAACTCCCACCACAACACTTTTGCCAGCCTGAAACCCAAAGCACAGTCATCTAGCTCTGAAGATGATAGTGCAGGTATGAATTCAATGGACTCTGAATACAAACAGCCTGCAAAGCACAAAGGTCACCATGGAGTCCATCACAAGTCCAAAGATTCACAGCTATCTCGGGCGATGGATGTTACCTTGGAACTTTCCATGCTAATCAGGGGCTACCCACCTGGAACGACTGTGTCTATGATACTTCAGAAACAGCAGGAAGAAGGTGAAATACGTTCACACCAAATTGCTCGCGAGAAGGTTGAAGGGTGGTTGGAAAGAAGTTCTGCTGTCTCGGGTCAGATGGGGATGGACGGATGAGTGGTAGGGATGTCTGATTTTTGGTGACATACAAGATGCGGCATCTGTGGCATGATTTTCATTACTCGTAGGACACTCGTCATCCGTGGTGGTTTCGTGAGAGAACATCATGTAAAGTCATAATGGATGCAAATGAGTGATAAAGTCTAAGCCCAGTCGGCAAAATGTACGATAGGAAACAGGAGTTAAAAAAAGTTTATGCTTCGCACATATCAGCGAAAATATCATCAAAGATAAGATGGATGAGGGCATGCCAATGGTCCCGGTCAACCGTCACCTTCCCCCGACTCGTTGCCCCGTTTCCCTCCTTCCACTAATCACGCGTCAGACGCGAGATAGTGAATACACCAATTATGACAACTGCAAGAGCACCTATACTTGCAGGAAGTAATAGGTCCTTGGGAATGCCAAACACGAGTTCTTGCGGCGGCGGCGACGGCGAATGGAACTGAGGAGGTGCAGGTACAACGGGTGGTGCCGGAGCAACCTCTGGCTTCTCGGGTGCCTTCACTTCTTCTTGCGGGGGGGTCGCAGTATCGGCAGCTTTGGTTTCACTCTTATCAGCGCCCGCTGTCTCCCAGTGTTTGCCACCTTGGATGAATAATACAACGCGATCAGTGCCCGCTGAACGTGCAATCTTGACAGCGTCAGCGATGTCACTGTCCGTGGTGATCAATACCGTATCTCCATCGGTGTCCGTATATGACAGTATAAAGTCCGTCGGGTCAGGTTTGAGCTCTGCATCCCCCGCGTATGACGTGAAGAATGGGTCGGTGCCAAGCTTTCCGGCCACAATCTCGCGGAGCATCTCGGCACTGTCATGTCTAGCTTGAAAACGGTGTGTCCGACCACTCGGTGTGTGGAACTTGAAGACATAGGTCCCGTCATCAACAGGTACAGTCGAGGATGCGCCCATGATGCTGGGAATTTGGTGTGCAGCCTTTTTGCGCGGGTATGCCTCAAGGACAGAGTCGTGCTCTTCGTCAACGACGGAGGCAGAGTCATTGGGATGAACTTCCGGGTAGGGTGACTGTTGGAGGCGAGAGAGGTGGTGGGTCGAGATACCATCTGTAGGGACATGCGAGCCTGATATGACGGATTCGTCGTCGTGACCGCCAATAGAATCGAAGAAACGGCCCCACATTGGACCACCCTCTGTGTCAGCATGTTCGCCGGCCGCTTCCGTACTCATCGCGTTCATCTATACCATACAAGTTAACGCGGGAATGAGGTCGACGAAATGTTACAGACCTGTTCGAGAGTGGCATAAGTGAGCTTTAGTACGTCAACGATGGCCACTAGGCGTCCGTCGGTTTCGACGACGGGCAGATTGAGATAATGTCCGTCTGCAAAGGGTTGTATAAGCTAGAGTTGGTTGGGGTCGATGGTACATACTGTGCATCTTCTTGAGCGCGTCATGCACTGTCATCGTTGGGGGTGCAGTATCGGGATGAGGGGTCATGACGCGGATGACACTGCAAATTCCTGCATCCAGGCCAGCAGCAATGACGCGCAGGACAACGTCCTTGCTCGTAAAGATACCGGCGATCTTGGGGTGCACGCTGTCGGACCCGGGCGTGTTTTCCATAACGCAAACGGCGGTTACCCTGCGCTCCTTCATCAGTTTTGCAACCTCACGAACGGTGGTCTTTGGGGTGACTGTAGCTGGCTGGGTGCGCGAGTCCATGACTGTGGTGAGGTCGGGTAACGCGGTCTTTTCGCGGAGTCCCTCGACATATGCGAGCATGGCAGTTGCTTGAGGATTTGAGGCCATACCGGGACCCAACTCTGATTGCACGCCCGCAAGAGCATTGTATAGCTTCTCGGAAGCGGAAGAACTGCGTTCGACCTTGTTGAGGGCTTCGTGGAACACTTTGGTGATATCGAGGAGCCCGACTACGTTACCCTCCTCGTTGCAGACAGGCTGGAAAAATGGGAAAAAAATGAGAGAGATGAGAGCCAGGTGGGCTGACAAGGACTGACGAGGTGACGAAAGTGTTTTTGGACCATGAGCTGGAGAGCCTCGGTCGCACTGGTGGTGTCGCGGGTGACCATGGGACTGCGGGTCATAATATGGCTAACAGACGTCGTGTGGGGATCGAGGCCCTCGGCGGCAACCTGTAGGAAACGATCAGCAAGAGCGAGGTCGTGACGCGAAAGGAAAACGCACTCTATATGCGAGGTCCTTGGCCGTGAATATACCGCTGAGACCCTCTTCATCGTCGACGACGAGGACACAGTCTGTACGCTTGGCGGCACACAGCTGACTGGCTTCCGCGACGGAGATGTTCTCCGGGACGGTGAGAGCGGGACTTGGCTTGAGAGCGGCGACAGTTCCCTTGGCCACGGGAGGCTTGGCGGCGCGCTTGCTACGGCCTGGCTGGAAGGCGGTTGAGACGGTGCGCTTCCGAGCGAGTTCGGACTCGATTTTCTTGCGGATCGCCTGGCAAGGATGTGATGAGGAAAGAAAGGAAAGAGTGGATTGAACTGACCTCGTCGCGCTTGGACTGTTTTTTCCTGGTGTCTATGTGGGAAGTGGTGGACATTGTGGAAGGTGGTCCGTGCGCGTGGATGTGGGGAGAGGGAGACCTGTCGAGAGGCGAATGAGTCGGGACGGGTATGCGAGATGACATGGAAGGTAAACAAAACGAGAAATAATAATTTCAAGTAAAATTGTGTGTAATCTTGTTTGTCAAAAACAAGAAAAAAAATAAAATCTATCTAATAGTTAACTGAGACAGACCAGAGAGAGTCAAGACAGTCGACGTTAGACAATATCATTCACATGTTGCACACCAATCACTCCCTCACTCCCTCCTCTGCTCAATCACCCCACTCCCTCCCCACTTCAACATCAATTCCTTCGCCTTACTCCACACGGACCCGACGACGGGAGGTACGGCAGGGTTCGTCAGCACAGCCGTAATTCGCTTGTCAGCCTGCGACACCGCATCCCGTGTAAACGCCGACTGGTAGTATCGCTGACGCAAAAAGTGTGCGTAGATCAACGGCGCCACCAGCGAGTTTCGGAACAATAACGCCCCAAACAAGACACGCAAGAAGATGAACATCTCCGCAAACGCTACCACGCGCATTGCGGGGTCATAGTTCGCTAAAGTGCAGACCACTGTCAGTCAACATACTTGATTACACCGAGCCACGTACATTTCACCCAGACTTGCAAGCGCTTCGCAAGAGGATGTGGTTGAGGCGGACCACCAGCGGTCGTAGGTGGTCCCGGTGGAAGATAGAGAGACATGAGCGTCGTGCGCGTGAACGTCAGAGCATGGAAGAGCGAAAACACAAAGTATGGCATCAATGCAACTGTGCAAGCATATCTCAGTAACAGCACTTCCCGTCACTCGCGTTTAAAAACTCACGCGTAACTGGCTTGGAGCTCCACCAGAACAACGCAAGCACAAAGTATTGGACGTTCTAGGCATACACCTTAGCCCATGCATCATTGCCCAACTTGTCCAACCTACCTCGTCCGTGGCTGCTTTTTTCACGAATGCCAGGTTAGGTTGCAGAGTCTACAACGAGGCATGAGAATCAACACGCGACCAACGGCATTCGTTCTCACCCCGAGTGATTTTCTGCAAAACACGCCCAGTCAGAAATGCCACGCCGCAGCCACGCAGAACGGGCGCTACTCACTGGCATACGATCGCATAGCTGACAAGCGCACCCAAGAAACTAACTGCACGTCCAAGTCAGGACCGACCCACTGGCTGTAAGAGTGGGGACAGATATGACGTACCTTTGTACCACCACGCAGAGACGGTCGTAAAGGTGATGGACGCAATAAAGTATCGCAGTGCTGCTATTAAAAGTAAGAAATGGCCACCTGCCCATAGATAGTGCTACACGCAGACACGGTCAGTCAATGCCTCGGCAGCAGAGAAAAGAATCACCTGAGTCGTTGCCATGAGTGTTTCACGCAATGAATTAGAACGAGATGGACGAGATAGAAATTTTAGAGCGAGGCTTGTCTGAGGCGAGCTTAAACCAGTGTGTTTGCCTGATGGTGACTTTAGGGCAGGGTGTAAGTACACGTAATAACCCCCGCGGATGTATTTCAATGTACTACTAAGTACTCAAGTATTCCACTGCTCTCCCGACGCTTTCGCCTTCTTCCGTTGTTTGCCTTTCCGGTAGATTTCTTTCTCGACCGCCCTCTTCCCCAACGTCTCTATCCGACGCTCCTTGCCTTGTCTCCTCGTCACATCTCTCCCCGTCTCCGCCTCCACGACGTCTACATCCTCACCACTCTCTGCACCCTCCCCGAGGGGCATATCCTCCCATTCCTCTTCCTCTTCGTTCCGTTGCCGCTTCTTCCCCTTGTTCGATTTACCGCTTCCACCACCGATATTGATGTTGACGCGTGGTGGAACAGCAAATCCAAACGACTTTCCCACCTTGGCGAGATCCAGTGCATTGATGTCGAATATTTTTTTGAGTGAATAAGACGCATACGCCTGTAGATAAGACCTGAAACCGTCCTTGGCAGACTGATGTAAAAAGTAGTTCTTTTGCAACAGCTTTTCTAGCTAGAGTTCAAGCCGTGTCGAAAGCGTGTCCGACCGTGATGCTGTGATGACCACATACCTGAGTCTGTACATTGGCGATCCGATCCACTGGAAAAGTATATTCATTAAGAGGGACTTTGGCGTCCTTCAGATATCGCAGGAAGCCCAGTTCGCTCTCCAACAAGAATAGCAGACTCTTCCCGACTTTCCCAGCTCGTGCAGTGCGTCCTACACGGTGAATGTAGTCCCTTGGATCGTCTGGAGGATCATACTGGATGATCCAGTCCACACGAGGAATGTCGAGCCCACGCGCCGCAACATTCGTACAGAGCAGGATGCCGAATTCTGCATTGATAAACTCGAAGAACGTGTTGGTACGTTTCTGTTGCTTTTGTTTGCCCTACATCGCCAACACTCAGCCACAAGCACAAGATGGGTGTCAAAGAGCCTACGTGTAAATCGAGTACCGGCACATCGATGTAATTCAGTAGTTCTCCGTGATACTTTACCGAATTACAGCTGGAAAAGAAGACAATCACTTTCTTCTTCAAGTTCTTTTTGAGAAAGGTGAACAAGAGGAGGAAACGGCGTTCGGATGGGCACGCGACGTAGCCCTGCGTCAGTGTCGACACCGTGCTCGTCTCCTCTTCCTTGTCCACGTCAATATGTAGAGGCCCAGGGCGAAGCGATACGCGGGCGAGGTCCTGAACTTTGGTGGTTTGCGTCGCAGAGAAGAGCATAGACTGTCGACCGTCTATCGAGAGTGGAAATCAGACCATGAATCGAGAACACCATTGCACGGTACCATTTGGAAGAATCGCAATGATTTTCTTCATCTCCTCCTCAAAACCGACCTCCAATATCCGATCGGCTTCGTCGATGACGAGTGCTTTTAGGTTGCGGAAAACGAATCCTTTGGTATTCTGTTGTCACGAGTCTCGTTGGTGAATCGCGCACCGAACACGGCGGCTTGTACTTACTTCCAGATGGTCGAGCAGTCGACCTGGTGTTGCTACGAGTAGGTTGACACCCTTCTCGAGCTTTTCAGCCTCTGCCCTCCGATTTGCACCGCCTATGACGATACCAAACGTCTGAGAGTGATGGCCCATCAAATCTTTTGCAACAGCGAATATTTGCAACGCAAGCTCTCGTGTTGGCGAAACGATGACAATACCAGTACCTTCATAACGGAGGGAAAAAGAAAGAGGAGAAAAAAAATACAATCAATATCAGACTTTTGCATTGCTGGACGGTATACGCACCATTTCGTGGTTTAAATTTCATCCGGTGGAGCAGTTCGACGGCAGGAATCAAGAAGGCGAGCGTTTTTCCCGAGCCAGTTCGTGCAGCGCCCAGGACGTCTTTCCCAGCAAGGAGGGGTGGAATGGCCTTGGCCTGTACGGGTGTCATGGTCTTGAACCCCATCTCTGCGAGAGCCTGGCTCGTCTGCTCTGAGAGCTCGAGGGAAGAAAATGGTTCTCTGCCGGTGACATCCTCCTCCGATGCTGCTGGAAGTGCAGCGAGCGTCCCTTCCGTCATTGAGGTCGGTCGAAAATCAGCGTGTGCGAGGTGTCCCTTATCGAGCACTAACATACTCGGCAACCTCCGCTTTACTTTATCCTTCACTCGAGTGAGTTCTACCCCTCTTGAATGTGTCTCATCTCATAGCTTGCGACGTCAAAGTGCTGTCGTATGCAACTACAGTCTGCCTCTCTCTAACAGTGGGATTTTATCTTGGAGCGCGTTTTTGCACAAAAGACGTTCCATCAGCCATCCCATCACCTCAACCCAAAGCAGAACCCGAACCCAGTCCAAAAGAGAGTAGCGATGAAGACGAAGTCGAAGATTTGGCCGACGGTGATCTTTCCTCCGTCAAACCACGGACGATGGAGCAGTGCAAACTTGTAAAGACCATTGAATTCGAGGTTGAGACTCACGCCTCTAACGACATTCAGGTGCTGGTGGTGCGAACAGATCTGAAGATGACTCAAGGAAAGATCGCGGCGCAGTACGTGACTGTTTCTTGTACGCCGACGTAGCTCTGAGTCGCTCAGGTGTGGGTACGTCACGCGTCTCCATCGAGAGGTCGTTGCGCCAGACCTGTAGTTTTCCAGACACGCGACCTTGGCATGTTACAAGTCACTTATGAAAATGAACCCAAAAGTAAGTCGACCGTTGGAGCCTACGTTCGACATATTTTGAGACACATGTAGCTTGTGCAACATTGGGAACGCACGGGGTATGTCTGCTTGATTTTCCTAGTTTCCCTGAAGACAAATTTGAGCAGGCAAGCAAAAATTGCCCTTAGGGGATCCTCCGAAGAGGAGCTACTAGAGCTGGAGGCGATCGCAAAGAGTCTTAATCTCTGCGCTCGGTCGATACTTGACGCGTGGGTGTATTTCTGATAGTGGTATTTGCCCATTGATCACGGAACATGGTCTAGTGGGCGGACGCAGATCGCGGCGGGATCACGCACAGTCCTTGGAATTGGTCCTGGTGCGGTTGTCTCTTCGTCGGTGGATATGCTATTACTAACGCCTCTGCAGCACCAACGGAACTTATAAACCAAGTTACCGGCCATCTCAAGCTGCTATAAATACCAGCAGTTACGCGTTCTCGTTGGAAATACAATACCTTGAGTAGGCGAGTGAACAGAGGTCTAGGTTGTGAGGATCTGGTGCCTCCTTTGTTCGGCATTGCCTCTTCAGCCCTCCCCGAGCAGTTTCCACCGGATGCGTCGCCGCCCGGCAGGATGTCGATTTGGCACCGGAAATTGAATATAAACACCAGGAACAACTAAAGCTCATTTTTGTGAGTAGTGTTGGTGCCTCCGACAAGGCCAGACGATGCTTCTCCCCCGGTTCCCTGCATTGTCTGCGAGGATGTCGGAGCGCCCTGCTGCGAAACGACGCGTTGCTTACCTGAGATATATCACCTTGCGTTCGAGAGTTCTAAAATAGCACAGTTCATCATACAAGGGCTTGTGCAACCGTTTGCTGGAGTAGATACGGAACTCCCCCCTGCCGCAGTTGCGGATCCGATGCCATTGTGCGCGGATATATCGTCGAAGGGGATGGAGAGGGAATTGCAATTGCAGCAAGTTTTGGTCACGTGTACATATTGATTCTATCACTCGAATTTCGGGACGAGAACGGGCTGCATGGCAACTACCATCACCCTCGCCAGAACATACCAGCACTTCTACCACACTCACCCAAATCGCACCCTCGCTCTCACTGGCGGCACACTCAACGCCCTGGGCGACATCGTCGCCCAGTTCACCCAGAATGCCGTAAGCCCCAAGTCTGCATTCTGCGATCCTTTCGCTCCCTCATCCCCCTATTTTTATCGCAGCGCATTCAGGATCGTCAGCATCGCCCCGGTTGGGACGCTGCGCGTACCCTCCGTTTCTTCTGCTTTGGTGTCGGCACAAGTAAGCACTCTACCTTTTTTTTTCTTCTCGAGGAAACCTTGAACCCGCTGTTTGCGAGGCCCCCTACTGGGCAGATGGAACCTCTTCCTCGAGCGCCGGTTTCCTCTTCGCAGGCGCCGCACGCACAAGGTCAACTTCAAGGCCTTGACAAAGAGACTGATTGCAGACCAGTTTATCATGTGAGTCGGCCCACCCCGGTTTTCACCATCGTCTGATGACCTTGATTTGGGCCTACTAGGGCGCCGTTGGGCGTATGTCTTATTGATTCCTTTCCACCCATGGCTGTCTCTAATCATTCTTACAGCTCGCGACATTTATCGGCTCCATTGGAATCATGGAGGGCCGAACCAGGAAACAAATATGGGATAAATATGCTGACATGTACACCACTGCCTTGCTCACCAACTGGAAAGTTTGGCCACTCGCACAAGTTCGTTTTTCGGGCTCTCCTGCAGCGTTGGATCTGACATCACCGCAGTTGATCAATTTCCGGTTCATGCCTCTACCATATAGGATACCGTTTCAGTCTGCTTGTGGTGTCTTTTGGACACTTTACCTTTCTATGCTCAATGCCAAGTATGTTTTCTGGTTGATTACCCAAAAGAGTCATCTCAAACACTTGCTTTGCAGAGAGGATGAAAAACAAGATAGAGAAGCCACGAAGTAATGAACATTGCAATGTATATCCAGTCAGTTCTGTCACTGTAGATACTTTGAATCTTCGGTTACTGTAGGTTTTCGGTTACTTTTTTTTACATGCATTCGGGGATGTATCCTTTGCCCGTTTTTTAATATTAGCGTCACCGGTGTCTTGCAATTGCAAACAAGACACTCAGTATTCCTAGACCCATTCCTATTGCCAGAATATGTGAACCTTATGTTTGCCCGTACTTGGGTTTGAAGAAGGCAGGTGGGAGTTTCGACAGCACGTCCACAAGCGGTCTCTCCACTAGGACCATCTCTCTTGGGCCCACAAAATCCAACGCCAGTATCGGTCGATACTGTGTTACCATCCGCAAATGTCGCCCTTCTTGTGCGCTATTTACAAGGTCTGGGCGTGGCGGGAGGTTTGGTGCGCCATGATGGTCTTGTGGATGACGTCTACCCTCGGATTTGCGCCGTTTTCGTGGATCTGGATATCTTCCCAGCCAGTCCAGCTTGAGCTTGCATAACCACGAAGAACCCCAGAAAATAGCTTCTTTTGGAGTGGAGGGTCGTCGGAGACCGTCCTGCGAGACGTCTGTCATTTCGTGGTCTCCGTTCACCGTGGTCGACGGTGGGAGAGGGCTGGGCTCGAAAACCACGCCGAGCACGGGATCTGGTGCATTGAACAATTGTTTCGGGATGCGGGAATTGAGGTCGTGCGCCCAGATAGGGACGTCGCTACGTTCGACATCAAATACGTGCATAGTGTTGTTCGGAAGGACGATCAGGAGGATCTGTGGCTTCTCCGGGATGAAGGTCAGCACGTTGGGCGGGTGGGGTAACGAAGGTAGAGTCGTGTGGTACTGCAGACACTAATCAGTTGACGTTATTTGGCAGCGTAAAACACGACACGTGCCTGGATCGAGTCAAGGTTGAACACGAACGTCCGACCAAGTTCGTCCGAAGACGCAAGCCATTGTCCATCGGGACTTATAGCCATGCGTACGATAGGAGGTGGAGTATACGGTTGAAGCAACTCGTCGTCCTCGTCCTGGTCTGCATCTTGCACTTGATTTTTACTCGACCCACGAACCAGCCGACCACCGCTTAGAGATATCCGTTTCCCATGCTGGTCGAACCGTCTCAAAACAGTCGGTTCCTCGCCACTCAGATCGATTATGAGAATGGAAGATGTCATGGCTGAGGCTAAGACCATCTTGCTTGAATCGGGTGTGAAGACGAAGTAATTTCCGCCGGTCGAACGGGTTCCCTTTGGGTTCGAGGTGCAAGTGTGCGCCTCCAACACAGCGACTAGTGAACGAACTCGCCGGGGCTTCATCTCTCCTGTTGACTGATGAAGACGTCGAGACCAAAGTCAGTACCTTTCTCGCATTGGATAGCAGTTAGGCTTACCGTCTTACACAATTCAAAAAGCTTCGATTCGTATAAATCCGAAACGACAAGCCACCTTCCGTCGTCCGAGAGAGCACTTGCTATGAGGTTCGTTTGTACGCTGAGTTCCATCTCGAGCATACTTTCCCAGCTCACCCTCGACTCCGGGTCTGTGGAATTATCCATGCCGTCGATCACCATGGCTGTACTCGGGATGTCGAGCACACGCCAGATGTTCAACCCAGTATCATGCATATACAACACGAGTCTAGCGCTTCTAGCGATGGAAACAGAAACGAGATATGGAATCCGACGATACGGCGAGTCTTCAAACGTGGTCGCGGCACCTGTTGCTAGAGGATTGACGACCTGTGCTGCCACGGTAGATGTTGTAACATTCGCAGGCAGACTAGGTGTTAGGACGACAGACATGTCAAGGCCGCCGGATGCGAGTATAGGCGCTACAAATGGAACACCAGGAGCGGGTTTTCGCCTGTAGACAGGTGGAAGCGGGCTGTAAGGCGGCCACATTGCCAGCGAACGTACATCATGCGAGTGCATTCGACGCGAGCCCGACTGGATCCATCGGCTCGTGGGGGCGCTTAGAGTTGATGAGGATGAACTTGATGCAGACGAAACATAGCTGAATTGGGCTATTTTTTGATCAACACCTGAGGTGAAGACAGTTGTTCCATCTGACCCGATCGTGAGACAGAGTACGTCTGCACCGTGCGCGGTGAAACTGTGAGTTTGTGTGCACGTCATTGGATCCCAAAACTTGACGGTACCCAGGGAATCGCCAGATATAATCGTACCATCCCTACCATTGCTTCAGTTCGTATGAATGCTAGGACAAATGGAAGAGCTCTTACGCAAGCACTCCCACAGTCCAAACTAGTGTCCTATCACCTTTTATTTTGTCAGTCCCCATGCGATCAGTTGGCCGCCCGGTGCGGATGTCCCATTTTCGCAAACTACTATCCGAGCCCCCAGTAACGAGCCACAAATCTGTCCATCCGTGTTCTTCGTCGTCGCTTTCGTCACCACTTTCCTCCTGGTCATTCGGTAGGTTTGCAGCGCCGTTTGCCCTTGGGTTTGGTTGCCGGGGTGATG
This sequence comes from Leccinum arenicola, assembly GCA_038092295.1. Classification (NCBI taxonomy): domain Eukaryota; kingdom Fungi; phylum Basidiomycota; class Agaricomycetes; order Boletales; family Boletaceae; genus Leccinum; species Leccinum arenicola. The sequence continues at coordinate 39,012 of JBBPQC010000054.1, read as the reverse complement.
GAGGGCCCCATGCGATGCTGAGGATGCGGCATTTGACGTGATCAAAGCGACGGAAGTGCTGAAGTGTGTCTGCCGAGAGGGAGAGCAACCGAACGCAACCATCTTCGCATCCCAACGCCAACAACGTTGACGCGGGGTTGGCTGCCATGCTCCATATCGAGCCCCCCTGAGAGCTAATTGTCCTCTATAGTTATTGAGTCGAGCCAGCAGTCGACAGATACACGAAAACGACATACCTTTACGGTATTTCCTGCCATGTCCCACTCCAAGAGTTCACTTCCGCCGCCTGCACTAAAGAGGCGAAGATCTGAAGAGGACGGGATGGTGTCCGAGGGAAAGACGTCTGGATATCTTATGGTCAACGCCATAGAGTCGACTTTTGATGGCTGAGGTCCAGGGAGAGTCTGGGTGGATGGATATGAGCATATGTAGGGTAGTGAAAAGATCAAACCAACCTTGCGACGATGCCATGCCTGTGATGCCTGTGACTGGCCGGGTTCTCCTGTCCACTCGAGCAAGTCTATGTTTCCATTCGCATGACCCACAACAAGAGTGCCGAACGCTGGAGGGCGATCACGATCGCGCTGAGGCTGCTTGCCCGTTGCCTTGGCTGTGAGCGATGGCAGCGGCGAGGGGGGGAATGCCAGTGCGGTTATCGGGGAAGGGGAGGCATCGACAAATCTACATCGGTGTAGGGCGAGTGGAGGTGAAGAGTCTGACATGGTCTAGATCTGAGCAAAACCGTCGCGGCTTTTTTTTATGCCTGCCTGTTCGGGATATGTCGTGAATAGTCACGTGAGCATATGTATTTTCGCGCCGAGTTCTCAGTTTCAGTCTCTTCCAGTCCGTCCAAATGTCCATGTTCGGTCGTAATACTGTCACGCCCTCGGGGGGCGTCAACCATGAGCGCATAGAGATGGCCATCAACGAGTAAGTTCCCTGCTTTCGTCGTCGTTCTTTATTCACCTCCCTTTCAGGATCGACATGGTCTCGGACGTCTTCAACCGGATTGTCGGGTAAGCTCAGCCAGCCGATAGCATGCATTCCCGCTAAACATCCCACAGGTCGTGTCACAGCAAGTGCATCAGTCCGCGGTATGCAGAGGGTGAACTCAACAAAGGGGAGAGTGTCTGCATAGACCGATGCGTTGCAAAGTTTTTCGAAGTCAACAAAAAAGTCGGCGAGAAAATGCAGACCGCAGGAGCCAATGCCCAAGCAACCGGTGCCACCTCCTTCGGGCTATGAAAATCATCCTCGCTGTGTACGTCTCGGTGCGCCATAAAAATTGCCATGTTTTCACCCCAGTAACCCCAGCCAAACCCCGTACCATTGATATCCGCACGACTACATACACCGTACACGGGGTATACCGTTACTTGGCGAATCCGGGGAAGCACTCAGCTAGCGTCTTCGAGTGCTTGTTCTGCGCATGCTCCTCTAATCTGCAGTGGATCATGTAAACTAGCATCAGTCATAAGCACACGTCATCGTACAACTCACGCCGGAGCCCGTGTCGTTAATAGCTGCAATGGGAAACTCTATCAGTGACATCGACTGTAGATGTGTGACAGAACGCACAAAGCTCTGTTTGCAGGTTGCGCAGATGATGTTTTTAGCAGCCTCGTTGGTCTTGATGCGACTGGTCGGCCCCTTGTCTGCCTGCTTGCTAGCATTCCGTTCACGCTTTTGAGCAGCTTTAGCACCCTGTTATCGATCGATCCCGTGTAAGCGTCCTGCGACAGGTTGTTTGTAATTCCACGTACGTTACCCATCAAGCAAGAGAAAGAAAACTAACGGCTCGCTGATTCCGCCAAGCGCTTCCATACTCATACGCTTATGTAATTCATTTAAGATAAGATAAAAAAAAGGTTTGCTCTCATCCTTGACTTGACTACAGGGCCAGTGTCATACTGAAAACGACCAACAAGACCAAAACAAGACTTGAATATGTTCAACTGTCAGAGGGTGTTTGTGGAGAAACCTCATATTCCGATCTGAAATGCATACGTCGATACGAGCTTTACTGAATCGCACGAAATTCAAGTTCTTCCCAACCGTCGAGTCATGGCATCCGGATTTTCACGGGCCGACAAACCACTCTTTCCTCCCACCCACGATGATAGACCCAAATCTCCAAACGATCATCGAGCAAGTCAAGGTAGATATTCTAACTCCCGCTCAGGAGGAAGACAACAGGAAACAACTGAGAGACATATCCCGGAGCTTTCTGAGTGAGTTTCGCTCGCATCCCGCTCTCTTGTGCATCCTCTGAATGTCATCATGATAAGGCGATACAATCACAGGTAGGGGAACGTCGTGACAACCCACCATAGAAATTCGTAACTCAAGCAACCGCCCTTCTAGTGCCAAACAAAGCAATGTACGAGTATGCCGCACGAGCATCGATAGGAGACGCCGTCTATCATGACCCTTGTACCTCCGCTTTCGAGAAGCACATTGCACAGCTCTCTGGAAAGGAGGCCGCACTCTTTGTGTCCAGTGGGACGCTCAGCAATCAACTAGCAATACGAACACACTTGCATCAGCCTCCATTTTCAATCCTCGCCGATGTCCGGGCTCATATTAACCAGTATGTCGTTGTTTCCTTGAGTCCTTCGAGTCGTATAATTGACATGTTGTAGTTATGAGGCAGGAGGTGCTGCCATGCACACAGGTGCTTTTCCCATTTCCGTCACACCCTCGAATGGTCCGTTTTCATCTTATTCGAGCTTGGTGCTGTAGTGACCAATCAAAAGGTCACCACTTGACTTTGAAGGATGTACAGGCAAATATTGTATTGGGGATGGATATCCACGTGTAGGTGCCTTTCCTCTTCAGGTGCTTGTTGATTTATCAAATAATTAGTGCACCGACCCGTCTCATCTGTCTTGAGAATACTCTGAACGGGATGATCTTTCCCCAACATGACATCATCAAAATTTCGAATTTTGCACGGGAGAACAATATTTTAATGCACCTCGATGGTGCACGTCTCTGGCATGTAGCTGTTGAGACCAAAATGACGTTGTCAGAGCTCTGTGAGCCATTCGACTCGGTTAGCCTTTGCCTCAGCAAAGGTCTTGGTGCCCCAGTCGGATCATGCCTCGTCGGATCAAAGGCGTTCATCAACAAAGCTCTGTGGTTCCGCAAAGCTTTCGGAGGGGGGATGCGACAGACTGGGATTCTCGCGGCCGCCGCAGCCTACGCACTCAGCCATAATTTTCCGCAATTACCCCGTGTGCACGCACTAGCAAGACGCCTGCAACGAGGGCTAGAGGAACTCGGAATTGGAATATTATCCCCAGCGGAAACTTGCATGGTAGATCTTCCTTTTCTTGACCATCGTCGACTCTCAGGCATCTCTGCAGGTATTTTTCGACCCTTCTCCCATTTCTGTTGAATATGGGGAGGTGGTAAAACGCGCTGCTGCTCTTCCAGAACCCATCACAGTGCATGGCTCACGTCTTGTGGTGCATATCCAGACATCACCCAAAGCCATCGACGACCTTTTGCAACTTATGAGTGATCTTAGGGACGAGAAGTTGAAGGAGGGTCTTGTACCATATAGTACCGTACCATTGAAGGGAACGACAGCAAGTATCTACAAAAGTACATAGAAGTAGTATGGTCAATCAATTTGAAGCCTGCGGAGTACCGCTGTTAGGAACATCGAGGTCCATATCTATAACCTGAGGTTTTGTTTGCTGCCCGGGCCTGACCACCTGTCTTCGATCTGCATGTTTCAGAGATAGGCTGTGGCGTTGATTACTGCTGTCCTACATACGATGGTTCCTGATGCCTGATGTACCGTTAAACTGTTCTCATGACAAGCTTCGTCCTCCTCAAAGCTCGAGTCAGCTCATATGCAGCACCCGGCTGAGTCATGACTGAGATCTCATCATCATCATCATCCCGGAAAATCTCATCTATGTATTCTGTCGCTCCTGACATATGCGCAATCTGCGCACATGCAGCATGAACAGCAAGAAGACGAGGGTCCGGAGGTGGAATGATAGCAGGTGGAACGATCTTACTCTTGCTCTCAACCTGGCGAGCTTTAAATGTTATCTGTGACTTTATTGATTCAAGGCCCATTTCATCTTCAGGGACAACAGTAGATTTCACGTCATAAGTATCAGGCAAGACTTGTTGGTCCTTGTCCTGTTGATAATTTAGTTCAAGGGAAAAGCAGTCGAGTCAAGAAGTAACAGACATACCTGAGCCGGTACCAACCAGAGTTTCAGTGAGTCAAACATTTGGTGGACTAGAACCGAAGCCATGAATGCATTCAACGGACTTTGAACATTTTCGTCGCCAAACATTTTACGAAGTGAGAACCCTCCGAAGAGCTCTAACACTCCACCCACAGTACTTGACCAATTAGCCTGAAGATGAATAATATTAATCGAAAGAAACCAAATCAAACAGAGACAATGAATACCTTTTGCCCAGTAGCTTCCGAACCGTCCTCGGTGTTGTCCGACATCGACTGACCGAAAATATGGACTAACTGCAGCACGGCCGTCTCCCCAAAACGGCATACAGTAGGATCATTTTCATACTGCGCAAAATCCAAAGCGCCGGTAAAGACACAGCGGTGCTCATCACGAAACATGACCTACCAAAATTAGTTACTAGAGTGGATACAATGACAACAAATACAGATCTTACCACTTTCCGTAACCATTGGGAGTTTCCAGTGGGCTTTTCGAGCAGATATGTCATGTTCTCTAGATCTTCCTCAGAAAGCAAAGGACTCTGATCGGATGATATCACGGGTGTTTTGGATTTTGGATTTCTGACTAGCAGATCGTTAGAGATCGTAAGGGCAGAATGAATGCAATCAGAAGTACGCACACACGCGGATCAGGCTATCAAGATACAGATCGGCGAGATTCCTCAAGGCGAAATCATCATCGTCCTTGCAGTCAAGAATCTCACGTGTCAGCCAATTGCGACCGCTGTCGCAGGGAGCGAGACGCAAAGCATGGCCAAGAATGCGCGCGGCAAGACGTGGAGGCATGGAGTGCTCTCCTTGGGGTGTGGACCATCCCGTACGTTTCTCCAAAGCGAGGCACTTGTCATATGCTTTCCCAATGAGTTCTAGGTACTCGTTTGGAGGTAGAGGTACTGGAGATTTTTTCTTGGGAGGCATGTTGGGAAAAATAGCGCGGAGCGTGGGGTAGACTGGTGACCAGCCGCCTCAAAGAGGCAAGCTACTGGCAAGCCGTCGATAGTACAATTCGTTGTGCAAAGGGGCTGAGCCGTCAACCAGCCATTTGCTGAAAGAGGCAAGCCGTTGGCAAGCAGACTGTGTACGTAATTATCGAAGAATTCAGCACCCGCGAATATATACGATCATTGAATTGGATCACGTGCTCTAAGCGATCAATACACCGGTCGCGGATACCTCGGACTCCAAGAACACGCACAACACGTAGGCAAGCCATGTCCAAGTCAGAAAGAGAGGAAATCATCACAGGTCTTGTATGTTGTCGACCCAAAGTCCGTTTTGGCGCTCACTGCATCCAGGCCGCGAGACTGTTCGCAGCTATGTTGGACGACCTTGTGATGGATGCTGCTCTCCAAGGCCATCACGAAATCGCGCGGAGTCGAGCGCCTTGTCAAGTATGTCATACACGGTGGGCCTACTTCATTATAACACCTCATTCAATTCTTCATACCCTCCTTCCAGCTGTTGTGCAGGTGGGATATGCTGTTGGTATTGCTCGTCCCATTTAGTTGACATCCCGGGCTCCGCATAGTTCACGGAAATAATGGACAAACATTACAGCACTTGCAGGATACAGAGGCATCCTCGTCAATGGGGAAGACGAATTTGAACACTGGAACGAGCACACCGACAACTGTCAAGGATGGGAACATATTGTTCGAGTGTACAGTTTGTAAACGTCAGGTTCGTCCAGTCTTTACTACACCGTCCTGTTGACGCAGTCCTCACTGTCATTTCAAGGTCGCGTCAAACAGATATGCACCTCATCTCAGCTCGTGTATGGGCATAGGAACTGGCGTACGACGCGGGACAGCACGCGCTACAAATCTCAAAACAAAGTATGACGTCAATGAAATGATTGTGTTGGTGGGCGCCAACCGTTTTCAGGATCCCAATCGACTCTGGACGATCAGCCTCCCCGTACCTTGGCTCGGAGAATGGCAATGTCTCGGACGACAACTCTAACGGGAAAGCTAAAGCGAAAACCAAGGGTAGATTTGCTGGTATCTGTCACTCTTTGGGAGTCAAATATATCATCTGATTTTAGCACAGGCGAAGCGGATTTCAACCTTAAGCGTAAAAGGGTGGGTCACTCTGTTTTGTTTCCGACGAGTTTTCCATTCACATGGGAAAGTAGACTGGTTCTCCACAAGTATCTCCAGTCAAGAAAACAAAGAAGCAGAAGACGACCGGTATGTCGTCGTATTGGTCTGTTTACTGTGACATTCTGACACGGCTCAGGGACTCCGGTTTCCCGACTAAAAGCAGGGACGGACAACCCTGCGAACCAGGTTGGTTTCTCTTCGATTCTGGGGTTGGTTTCTCACCGGTCGTTTTGTGGCTCCTGCAGGTCCCCTCTTCTCAGTCCAAGGTCCCGTCCAAGCTGCGATCGTCATCGACTGCCTCGTTTTTGGACAGAGAGCGGTCATCCACACCCGGATCTCAATCTTCAATCGGTACCCCCATCGGCGCCTCTGCAATTGCGGCCAAGAGCCCAGCCGGAACAGGCCCGCCGAAGCGTGGACGGCCAAAAGGGAGCAAGACGGGAATGGGTAGAGGTGCAGCAGCGCAGATGAAACGTCCTAGTCCACCTCGGCCGCCACCGCCACCTGTTCCGATCGAACCCGACTACATGATAGGTGGGTGGAACGAGTGTCTGTTTTGTGGCTCGGCTAATGTTGATGACCACCAGACGTGGAAGGAGAAGAGACGGGTTCTTCGACAGATACGGATGGATCATGACAACCGCGTAATGTAGTATGTACTTACTGGAGTTACATAGTGACATCGCATGTAATTAGGCGCCGCAACAGTCTCCCACGGAACGGAAGCGAAACACTTTTCACGTTGACCATTTCACCGCTCGTTACAGTTGCGTTACAGCGTTCGCAGGACGACTCTTTGTTACTTCACGTTCCTTACTCTCTCCTCCATCCATGGATCACCAATACACTGGTGACCGTTCAACAGACTACCTCACAAACCATTACCCCCACCCGCCGCCTCCAGACGAGTTCAAGTTATCGTACGACGACCTTATCGATCAATATGCAGAGCCCTACTCGAGAATATCCCGGCACCAGACCTTCCAGGTCCAAACACCGCCCGTCGACGACTCTGAGTCCCGAGGTCCATCGTACTCCCTGGACCACAAGTCCCCGTATCCCGGTGGCAAGCCAGACGACGAAGTAGAAGATCCCCACGGACCCACTCAGAGCTACCCGCCGGTGATGAAACAACAAGAAAAGCAGGTTGATTACATCAATTGGTGGCAGCAGGTGAGCGGTCGTCCGACGAGCGCTCTTGGAGCTTGTGTTCACCATCCCCTTCAAGATTCTCCCTGACTCATGGGCATGCCGTCTCTTTGTGATAACTGTCCTTGTCGAAACAGCGATCGATCTCGCCATTGAGGGAAATCTTCTCGCTCGACTGAAGGCAGGTAACAACAACAAAATGCCTGTATACCTCAGCGTGTTCGCACTAGCACAGTATGCAGCTTTTTCGTTCACTCACCTCCCTGTCTTGACATTCTCCACAGTATATTTCAGTTTGTTCTCGCCGTGGATGCAGTGTGCGCTCGAAACACCCTGCAATTCATCTGTCTTATGTGAGTAGTTCTGGCAAGGTCACCTTCACGCTCTAAAATTCCGTCGTAGATTATTCAATATTCTTTTCCTCATCTACGCCATCATACAAATCGGAGAAATTCAACATTCGTCAACCACGACAGGAAGCATCATTCACATATCGGTTCATGTCCTTACGAGCATCATTCCGATTGTTATCTCCGTCGCGGAGGTAGCGTACATCGCCCTTGGGTGGAAAATCTACCACGAATTCGGCTGGAAGGTGTACAAATTTCTTGGTGCTGATCGCCGCATCAAGAAAATGTATGCCAGCTATCAAATTTTCCTTTGCCTCGTCAAGTTCGATCTCTTCTTTTGGATTGGTTTCTCCGTGCAGTTTCTTTGGCTGGTGCTCTCGAAAACCGACTGGGAATACTATGTTACTTGGGCCGCTCTGCCTTTGTCCGTTGTTCTTCTGATCGAGGGTCACTTGGCAGCACGCTACGAGAACAAGTGGATGATGGCAACATTCATGTCAGGGTGTATGGGAGCATTGGTATACTTCATCTACAAAGCAAGTTGATTTCTATATTCCCTTTTATTTCTTCTTGCTGACCTTTTGACAGACATACAAACTGCTGAAGTATCGCGAAACGGACTACGCTCTAGTATGGCATTCGCTTACCACTTTTTGTGGGTTCAATTTTGTTTCCTGTCATTCAGAGGACCACGTTGAATGCAACCAAACAGCTGCAATTGCGATTTTCCTTTTGCTTATAACTATAATTTTCTCGGCCATTGTGATGCGGAATTTTGGCAGGGGACTCAAAGAATCAAGTAAGAGGGCGTTGCAATCTTGTTGTTTGAAAGGGCTAATCGTGTGTCTGTAAGTTGCGCGAAACAAGGCGCACGCCCGCGCAAAATCTAAGCAAGCCCCTGGCATGCCCATGAGCATGAACCCCAACCGGATGAGCATTGAATGAAAGCGCATTCTGTCAAATAATGGACTTGTACTATTTCGCGCCGTTTACCATCTTGTTGACTCAGTACGGTGGACACCGACTCGCATCACGTTTTTCTTTTCTATATCTCTGCATATTCATATTACAGAACCCCTCCCACCCTATCTCCTTCCGTTCATACGGATTCTCCGGCTCTACTTTTTGATTTATTATACCTATTCGTATTATATATACGTACGCTTGATGTGTTGCAGGACTTCACACAAGCGAGCGTATTGCACTAGGTGAAATTGATAATTGATCGGATTCGGAAATGTGTCTGAGAACTCGGACCCGCGACCGAGTGTGAGTCGGTCGCCCGGCCACGTATCTCTTGTCTATTCGTCATTACAGACGTACGGCTAGTCTTGCAATATCCTCGCAATGTCCCAACGGTGAGGACGCTTGACAAAGGATCGTCCGACGTGACTGATCACCCTCCCCAAAGATTCCGTGCAACGACTTCGCTGCGTGACCGCTCCGCTTTGCTTGGCGGTCTGACACCCCCTGCTTCCGGACGCTCCTCTCCGCTAGAGCTTCCGCTCCACGCGCCCCCGGGGCATCGCTATGCCGACGATCTTGAAAACCAAAACGACGAGCACCTCGAAGGGTTGTCCGCCAAGGTCAAGCTGCTCAAAGACGTACGTGGCCCGAGTCCCCCCTTCTCGTTCGCGGTCTCGTCACGGCTCATGCATGCTTACGTCCAAAGATCACGATCGGTATCGGGAACGAGGTCCGAGAGTCGACCGTGCAGCTCAGTCAGATGGTGCGCCCATTTCGTTTACCCCCTCTTTGACTTTTGGGTGGTTGACATAGTAGACTACAGAATGATGCGTTTTCAGAGACTTCAGGTATCCTTTCAGGGACCTTTCGTCGGATGAACAACATGGCCCAACGGCATGGTTGTCGATGGTTGTGGTATATCGTCTTTCTAGTTGTCGTCTTTTGGTTCTTTATCATTGTATGGTGGCTTCGACGATGAAGACATGAGACACCGTCACTGTTAACGTTCGACCACTGAATTGGCTCATTTCATATCATCACACTCATTGCGACCCAATGATACCGCTGTCATTATAGCTGAAAAAAATAATGCTCGGGATACTACAGATAAATCTAAGCAAGCGCCGCATGAAGGAATGACGTTATGGGACATCAAGGAATTTGGCGTATCCAATCTCCCAAATCATTCGCCTCCGCAGGTATGGCATATCTCGCTGTGAGAAATTAAACGATTCCTCTCCTCGGGACAATGCCTCCAAGAATTGAGACGTGAAGACACCACAGTCATAGCCGTTCTCCTGTTGTGGGGTATCCTGCGAAGCAAACAAATGAGCTCAGACGTCTCTGCACGGAAAAAGAAGAAAAAAACTAACATCGGGGGTGTAGTTCACCCAGCCCGTAAAATCAAATGGTTTCTTCTTCTTGTTTTGGTGTTCAAGATCAAGGTAGTTGCGCAGGGCCTGTCAGGAGGATTCAGATGCGGCATTTTGGAAAACATAAGCTATTCAACCTTGCATACTTGGTGTCGGTCGAGGTTCATGCTGTCGTACGACTCGATCCGTTTCCGACGAAAATTGATAGCAGCACCGGTCCAATGAGAATTGTTGTGATTGACGGGAATCAGAATGACATCTTTTGAAAAGATATCAATCTGAGGAAAGGTCAGATAGCATGCAGCAAATTAAATGGCGATTGCACCTTCTTGGTCCATTTTGCAAGCCTTGCCCGTTCATAACCCTCATCCCGCAACTTGGACCAGAAGAAGGTATTGAAGTAATGTATGTTCAAGAGTTTCTTTCTTCCGTTTGTCCCAGTATTCTCTTTAGAGGCCTCCGATCGCTCAAGAAGCATTGCACCGTAGAAATTGATGAGCTCATCGTTTAGCCACTGGCAAGGAAGTAGACGTGAAAGGTCCTTGTCGCAAACCTGCTCCCGCGCTATCTTCGAGATAGCACCTTTCTTAGTTAAGAGCGCATCAACTTGTCTGTCGGCTTCCGGAGGCAACGACTTTGGAAGTGAAGGGCGGAAACGTTGCTCTATTTCCTCGTCCTTCTTGCGAGCTTCTTGACGTAACCATTCGTAGGCTGAGAAGGGCTTCGTCGGTGGACTAAAGTCAAGGTAAAATAGAAATTTAAAAGATCAGCGCAACCATTGCGGAAGTGCAGTAGCACCCCGACGAACCTTGCCAAAGTCCGCAGTAACTTCTTCTTTGCATTTTCCAGGAAGGGAATATCTGCGTACTATAAAATTTATGAAAATGAGGACTATGTGTTGTGCACTCGGAAGACGTACATCCGAGAAAGAATGGCGGTGGGCTAAGTTAGGTGTATCTTCCTTCAGACGCAGGTCTGTCAAAGACGCGGAGGCTGTAGAAAATGTGAGCAACAAATCCGTGCCTCAGGTGGTCTGTGAAACGCACGAGACAATGTGTCACGATCGTCCAGATGCTGCAGCCGAGCCTGGTAATCTATGTATGCTGTGGCCCATTCAGATCAGCAACTTGGGCACATTGATGAAATAAGCAAGTTACATTTGAAGTCCTCATAGTTGGATTTGAAGCCTGACAAGTCATTGTAAGATAAAGACAAGACTCGAAGGTATGTATCATACCACCTGCTCGCTTGAGGTCGAATAGTTCCTTCATTACGGCCTCTCTGTCTTTCACTCGATCCTCTCTTACTTTGGCTTTGTGCTGCGTTAGGCGGAAATGTACTGTGAGCCTGAAAACGACGACACCCGGTAATGTAGCAAAGCTCACCTTGCGCGCATATATGTGCTCCTTGCCTTTCCTCTGGGTTAGCAGGTTACTCATTTCTTCTGCCCTTCGACATTGCTGTACGGAATCGGCCAGAAGGTCGTCTCCCGACGGAGGGCAAGGCAAGGTGGCTGAATGAGTGACGGATGTAAACCCGGTCGTGGGTGTTGATTGTGACGAGCTGCCAGAACCATGGGGGGGATTGCGGACGGACAAGACAGACGATGAAAGGCTGGCGTCTTCCATTCGTTTATGGTGTTCGTAAGAATGAAATTCGTTAGGTATTGAGGGACGAGGGGGAGGTAGAGGATGAGAAAGGGAGACTGTGTGCACTGCGCGAGGGCGGGAACGCAGCGGAGGTGAAGTTGAACGCCGCATCCGCGAAGGACGGGCTGGCAAAGCAGTTGAAGAAGATGCACGCGATCCCCAAGCCTTGATTGTATCTGAGGCGAGTTCGACCACTTCGCGTGCAAGCTGGCTCCAGCGAGCAGTCAACCCGGAGTGTGAAACGAGCCCGCCAGCAGTGTCCCGAACACTTTGCTCGACGCGCGGATGCTTCGGTTGCCTAGTTGGAAGAATTGGATCAGATGCCTCTCTTTTGCGAGAGTTGAGCATGGGAGAGGTAAAAAGTTTGCGTGGTGTGTCGACGCCGCCGACAGTGCCGAGAAGACAATCGACTCGATCCCCGCCCCTTGTGTCGAGTCTTTCCCACGGCATATATTCCCACCATCATGTCCTCCGCACGCAAACCAACCACAGCCCGCTTGGCTCAGTTGGTTAGAGCGCAGGTCTCATATGTCAAAATATGAGTAACTTCATAGTTACGCAATCCTGAGGTCGCAAGTTCGAACCTTGCAGCGGGCAAGCTTTTTGGCATATCATTTACCTTGTCCTTGACGCTTCCTGATACAATGCAGTGAGTTCCGAATCACTCCGTGAAGCTGCTTTCTTTACAGTCACTAACCGCTAGTACACAGACCATCAACCACGGCAGATCAAGGTCGACGATACCCCTCGACCAATCACTTCAGTGAAAACTTTGTTGTTTGCGCCGGTTCTGTGCTCTTTCGTGCGGACCCATACACAAGAGAATGGCAAATATGCATTCTGCATTCGCCAAGGGAAGGGGTGCGAGTACTACCCAAAGGCCGGAAAGACTGTGGGGAATCAGTGGAGGATGCTGCCCTTCGAGAAACGTACGAAGAGACAGGCTACAGGTGTGAATTCTTCCCGTGTAGGATGACAACGCGCGCACCTTTACCCCACGTCAACATGGTGGATGAGCCAGGCGTAGTAGAGGGTGCGGTGGAAGCGTTTGCGGTGACGCAGAGGAGTCTGGGGGAAACGAGGGGGACGAAGATGATTTGGTGGTACGTGACCAGGGCAACTGATGCAGCTCGATCGGAAGGGACGCAGACGGAAACGGAGGATTTTCATTCGGAATTCATCGCAGCGGAGAAGGCCATCGAACAGCTCAGTTTCCAAGATGACAGAGAGATAGCTAGTAAGGCGCTGAGTCTTGTCATAGGTACAGAGAAGGTACGAGGGGAGTAGCTCAGGTGGCACACATGCCCACAGAATATACTTAGAGATCAGGGCATTGTAATGTTGAGGTCGCGCGGTTTGAATCCGTACCTTGAAGTCTCAGCAGTTGTACAAAATTCGAGTAACTCATCATCATCATCAACCACCAACTTATCCCAAGAAACCGACAAGCTCGTCATAGTCATAGGAGAGGGAACGCGGAATCCCGGACTTTCGTATCACCATGACTTCAAATCCATCCCTTCGTGATCAATATAGTCCTCCGTCGATGGAATGGACATTCATCCCACCGCCAGCACAAAGCGCCGCGAAAGACCCTTCCACCATCGCTTCATCATCCTATCAATGGACCGCCCGTCCTACTCCACGTTCCATATTCGACCTTTCACCCTCCCTGAATGTTGGGGAACCTTCTTCGTTCGACGCTTCCCGCTTCTTCCGCTCGTTGTTGGCTTCGGCCGTGCTCCAGTACAGCAGTACCGCCATGGCAATGCCTTTGGAGGTCGGAAAACTACTTCTACAGATTCAGTGGGTTCCAAAGGACGCCCTCACACAAGAACCCGATGAAGAAGTAGAAGACGAGGCGGAAACGGTGCGTCAAATACTGCTCCGTCATCTGCTTGACTGACGTGGCCAGCAGCGTAGCGATGTAACCAACGAAGAGGAGTCGTACTTTGTGGAGCCAGATACTGTTCCGACTCGCCGTCCAGTTCCAAAGCTCGTGGACGATAGAGGGTACATGATTCGGACTTCTATTATGGAAGACGGGACACGCCCAGAATACATGATTCCAGTTGGCAGCGCTAGTACCTCATTGGGTATGATTCGACGGCTCATTGGCTTTCATGGCGAAGGATGGTTATCGTTATGGAAAGGTAATCATCACACTGAATCTCAAAGACGAAGATGGAAGTTTGAACCATTTCTCTAGGTCTGCTCACGTCGTGTGTTCACGACGTTGCTTTCGCGAGTGTACAACCACGTTTCAACAGCGTCCTACACACGCTAGTCTCGTCACAAGGTGGATTTTATCGGCCATCACTACTGGTACCGGTGGCTTCACATGTCCTGACCGGCGTTCTATTGTCTCCACTTGATCTCGTGCGCACGCGCCTGATCGCCCAGTCATCGATGCCGCGGTACAGGACGTATAGAGGGCCTATCCACGCACTCTCCCAGATTCTGGCAAATGAGGGTGGTCTGAGGGGCATATACTTGCACCCTCATCTCCTGCTACCGACCATACTGGAAACCGGGCTCAGATCCTTTGTACACGTTGCATTACCCGCCGTCATTGCTCCACGACTATGGCTTGGTCCAAACGTAGCAGCGGATACACACCCAGTTGCATGGGCATTTGCAGAGGTTCTCGCGGGATGTGCGAGTCTGTTAGTGACCTTGCCCGTCGAGACGGTCCGTCGAAGGCTGCAAATCCAGACGCGTGGGACAGAGAAGCCACTTCGGACATGCATCGAGACAAGGCCTGTGCCATACAACGGAGTTGTTGATGCGCTATGGCACATTTTGACTGAAGAACGATCGGACTTGCCAATAAAGCGCCCGCGGAGGCAAAGAACGGCCGAGGAGAAGCGTCGGGGAGAAGAAGGCGAGGTGGAGAGTACGAAAGAGGGCGGGGAGCGTTGGTCGAGGCACACTGGTGTCGGACAGTTGTACCGGGGATTGGGGATGCGTCTTGCTGCGAGCGTGATCATTTTCCTGCTCGCCGTCGTAGGTGGTGGCGAGGATGTCGAGGGGGGGTGGGCGGAGCTATGACGGTGCGGGGATCGGAAGAGTTCCGGTGGATTGACTTTATATGGAAATGCGTCGTTGACGGATGTATTTTTGATTGATGGCTCCGCTTGTCCCTAATCGAACTAGTACCTTTAAGCACTAGCCGTCGTCACATCTGGTTGGGCAGTTTAATTACTCTGCTTTGGTCAGTCCACGCCACGTTCCCGTTCCCTACTCGCTCCTTCCTTGCCGCCCACCATGTCCACCAACGCCCCTCCCGACGGGGCCGCACAACACTCAAATACGCAGGAACACGTTGCACCCGACCAACTGCACAACATGATTGCCAGTGACCCCGCCAAAGGTCCCGCTGTCCATTCGTCCAGTCCCGAAAGGTCACCCCAAGCGAAGGCCGCAGTCGCCAGTGAGGGGCTCAATGAGGTACCCCCTCAGTCTAGAGACACCAAACCTGCAGACGCGAAGGGTATGTTGTTTCACATACGCTTTGGGGGAATTAACCGAATCATCCCTTAGAAGTCGCAGTGGCCACCGGAAACGCGCTTGTTGTGCCGACCATCAACATTGAGGATGCTGAAAAGGCTAGCAAAGAGGAACTCGAACATCCTGCTTCCCTTCCGCCTTCGCCGCCGGGTGACTACCCATCCGGTATTGCCCCAGCTGTGCCCAACTGGTATAAGGTTGGGTGGCGAGCAGTTGCCAACATAGATGCTCCCTCCCCTGAAGACGGAGAAGAACAAGACAAGTCCGTCCTTGGGCTTTTCTTGAGCGAACAATTCTACGGTGACTGGTACCATAACTCTGCACTTATCGTTTTCGTATGTTTCATTATACTTTCTTCCTTCCTTTCTCTCTCTTTGCTTATTGCAAGCTTTCAGGCTGTATTCGCGTCTCACTTTCTGACCCGCTTCGGCCTTGGATGGGGATGGCTGTTCATTTTGCTGGCAATCTGCAACACGTACTATGCCAACTCGATGGTGCGCGTGCGTCGCCGTGCCCGCGATGATATCCAGCGCGAGCTTGTCAAAACCCAACTGGCCTCCGAGCATGAAAGCGCCGAATGGTTGAATCATTTTCTAGACCGTTTCTGGCTGATCTACGAACCCGTACTCTCTGCTACAATGGTTTCATCCGTCGATCAAGTCCTTAGCACAAACACACCCGCATTCTTGGAGTCTATGCGCCTTGGCGATTTTACCCTCGGTACAAAAGCGCCGCGGATTCAGAAGGTTAGGACCTTCCCAAACACGGAGGAAGACGTCGTCACGATGGACTGGGCATTCTCGTTTATTCCTAACGATGTGTCTGATCTGACTCCTCGCCAAGCGGCGCGCAAAGTGAACCCCAAAATAGTGCTAAATGTGAGAATAGGAAGGGGTCTGGCAACCGCCGCTATGCCCATCTTACTTGAAGATCTCAGCTTCAGCGGTCTCATGAGAGTCAAACTGAAGCTGATTTCCAATTTTCCTCATATTCAAATCGTGGACCTTAGCTTCCTGGAGAAACCCGTTTTTGACTATGTCTTGAAGCCAGTCGGTGGCGATACATTTGGTTTCGATATCGCTCATGTCAGTGCATCCTGTATATTTCTTATTCAAATACTGATTTCCGTGGCAGATTCCTGGACTCTCTGACTTCATCCGTGACACGGTCCATGCGAGTATTGGACCTATGATGTACGATCCAAACGTCTTCACGCTCAACCTGGAGCAATTATTGTCCGGCATTCCTATAGATGCGGCAATTGGGGTAGTCCAAGTGACCGTTCATGCCGCTCGAGGACTCAAGTATAGTAGGATCGGCGGTGGATCACCAGATCCCTTTGTCAGTATCAGTATCAACAACCGTCAGGAGCTGGCAAGGACTAAATATAGGCACTCAACGTTGGTGTTTTCCCCCGATCTCTTTGGTTATTGTTGATCGTCTCACAGGTACAACCCGACCTGGGTTGAAACCAAGTTCATTCTTATCAATTCTCTTCAGGAGCAGCTCATGCTTACCGTGCTTGACTACAATGAGCGCAGGAAAGACACGTCCCTCGGTGCCGCTATTTTCGAAATGCACCAGCTCGTTGAAGATGCTACTTTCGAGAGTGTTGAATCACCAATCCTGAAGGATGGAAAGCAACGTGGCCACGTTCGATTCGACGTTTCCTATTATCCTGTAGTCAAGTCCGAGATCGTCGATGGCCAGGAGCGAGTACCACAAACCAGTTCGTAAACAATCCTGGCCTAAATCCTTCAACTCAATTCCCTTATAGATGTCGGGATCGTTCGTTTGACTCTCCACCAGGCTAAGGAGCTTGACTCGTCAAAGTCGCTCTCTGGAGAACTGAATCCTTTCGTCAAAGTTTATCTGGACTCTGGCCCTTCTCATATCCACAAGTCATCCATTATGAAACATACGAACAATCCAGTCTGGGAGTCTAGTACTGAATTCCTATGCTCGGATAAACAGTCGTCGTTACTTACCATCAAAGTTATGGATGATCGAGACTTCTTGAAGGATCCGGTAGTTGGGCACATGACTGTGCGTCTCGAGGACTTGCTTACAGCACTAACGCTGGAAGGGCGAGACTGGTGGCCTCTAAGCAAGACCGGAAAGATTCGGATCAGTGCACAATGGAAACCGCTGAACATGGCAGGTGCTCTCAGTGGGATTTCACAATACATCCCACCCATCGGCGTGGTGAGGCTTTGGCTTCAGAAAGCGACAGATGTCAAGTGAGTCGTCTGTGATAACACAAAAACTTCACTGACCGTGATTCAAGGAATGTGGAAGCTGCTCTTGGTGGCAGGGTTGGTCCACTGATATCGTTCGAGGTGGAAGGATTAACATAACATTTCAGAGTGACCCCTATGTTCGAGTCTTGATCAACAATGTCATTCAGGGTCGAACAGAAGTCATCAACAATAGTGCGTGCCTGCCTGCTCTACCCCACATTCCGAGCCCTCATTCGCTCGCAATACAGATCTGAACCCCGTGTGGGATCAAATCATCTATATCCCTGGTACGTCCTTGCGTAAACTGCCCCCTCTGGCCCCGTGTTGACCATTGTGCAGTGCATTCGCTGAAAGAGGTTGGCGATTCTTACGTTTATCTGCAATTATATCTGATCATCTTCAGTCCATGCTTATGGAAGTGATGGACTATCAACATCTAACCAAGGCAAGGGTACTTCTTTTCTCGTGCATTTGTTAGTCATCGTCTTTTAGGATCGTTCTCTCGGCTCTGTCGAGCTCCTCGTCAACGACCTAGCCCATGAGTCGTCGACCGATCCGCAATTCCGTCACGCGTCCACGGGTAGGAAGGAAGTTGTTCAACCCATTCAACTTGACGGGGCAAAGTCATTCAAGGGTCACCTTCACTTTGTTGCCGAATTCATTCCCGCCTTGGCTTTAAAACATGTCGGCTTTGATGCAAGAGAAAATGAGATTCAGAAGGCCGCGAAGACAACGAACGGCATGGCAGGCGGCGATGTTGCTGCGGGCGCAAATGGCGAAGCTTCTGTGAGTTCGTCACGGTCCGCCACGCCGGACACGAACACAGCGAAGCAATCACGAGATGTCAAAATCGCTGATATGCCTCAGACTGAGCCTAAACCCCCAGTCAATGAAGAAGAGGCAGATAAAGACGGCGAGAAACCGCCTTCCGGGTTAGAGCTGAGCAAGGAGCAGCTTCTGCAGCACCGTACGCCGACTATACTGATAACCTTCGTGATGCTTACTGTCTATCTAGAGTCTGGTATTATCATTTTCAATGTTCTGTCAGGCAAGCTTCAGAAAAAGGCGAGACTGGAGGTTCTCTTGGACGATGGGTATTGGCCCGCCTTCAGCACCGTCAAGGCCCGCAGTACGAATGCAGAGTGGCAATATGTGGGGGAAGGTTTCCTCAAGGAACTCGACTTCGGCCGTGTCTGGTTGCGGCTTAACGAAAACAGCGACGGCGACAGTGATGAAATCATTGCTGAATGGAAAGGTGGTGCTAAGGCGTTCTTGGAAGCAACACTAGTAAGTTGGATGTTGTTGGTATCAGTCCCGTTGTTGAGCCGATTCTCGTGAAGGACCGCCGCGGATCATTTATCTTAACAGATGTGCAAGACGAGAGTAAAATGTCCTCGGTCGACATTGAAGCACGGTTTGTTCCTGTACCCGTGAAGTTAGAACCAAGAGAGAGCATCAACAGTATGTTGTTCTCTCCCGCTATCGGCACGTTTCTCATGATGTACACAGATCAGGGTATCCTTCGTGTTGATTTGATCAAAGGCGGAGATCTCATAGCCGCTGACAGAGGAGGTATGTGGCGTTGCATACACTTATCGCTAGCGTTGTTTGATGACCTGTTACAAAGGCGAATCCGATCCCTATGCCGTGTTCACACTCAATGGACAGAAAGCATTCAAGTCAGAGGCAAAGAAGAAGACTCTGTTCCCCGAATGGTCAGAAGATTTCACCGTCAATGTGGTATGTATGCCAATCTCCGTTCTGCATTGTATGAATTCTCATGATCCTAGCCTTCTCGGGTTGCCGCGGACTTCTTTGTGGAGGTATTCGACTGGAATCAACTCGAACAGTCAAAGAGCCTCGGAAGTGGAAAGATCACTCTGGATGATCTAGAGCCTTTCGAACCTGCAGAGCGTATCATCAACCTGTCAACGGAGAAACATGGTCAAAAGGGTCAAGTATTCATTCGATTGACATTCGCACCCGAGATCATCGCCAAAGCGCGGAAGAGTACAACCACGTTCTCAGTAGCAGCTGGTCGTGCGATGACCCAACTTGGTGCTTTGCCAATTGGGGCAGGTAAAGGTGTCATTCATGGTGTCGGGGGTATATTCAAAAAAGACATCTTCCATCATAACAAGTCGCATGAAGAAGTCGCGCTGCCTCCAGTGCCCCAGCCCGAACTCCCCAACCATTCCGCAGAACAGACGTCATCTTCAGCACGCGAGTCAGCTGTATTCCCATCCACAGAATCAGGTCCTCGTGGCACAGGGGGACCTCCTGCGGAGCCTGGATCGTTGCGCGTGGTGGTGTTCGGCGCAAAGGATCTTGCTGGGGGTGATATGAAACCATACGCTGTGTTGCGTCTCGGCGATAAAGAATTCAAAACCAAGCATGGACTCAAAACCTCAACACCGGAGTGGTGAGTGTAGACTAGTCTCAGTTGGGTCTTAGGTACTGAATGATGGCAGGAACGAGTCCTTTATGTTCGCTGCTAGTGTGCACACGCCGAAAATGCACGTTTGGGTCTACGACCACAAGACGCTTGGAAAGGATAAGCTGATCGCGGAGGGGGATGTTGATGTTCGTACTGTCTTTGATTTGTGCCGAAATTCTCTCATTCATTGTTGTTTTAGATTTGGAATCATATCCTCACTAGTCCAAGCGCTGAAGTGTCAGTCGCCTTACGCGAAGCGGGACAGCTTCGTCTGCGGCTCGAGTTCGATGGAGACACCAATCCTAATCAGCACGATCCTTCCATCCATGAACGACATCTAGCGTCACCTTCCCGGTTCAGTATCAGGGGCCGCCGGCCTGATGATAGTTAAATCTGATTGCCCTGATTTTTTTGTCTTGATATTCATCTATTGGTGTTTTGCGCATACGTTTTGTTTTTGATCCACCGATACTCTCATTCCTTGCTTTATCAATATTTCACTGGACATAGTTCCCATGCTGTCTTGTCATTCCTTCCGTTATTTGCATAATTTCATATTTTAGCTCCGAGAAAAACATATGATGGATAAATGCTCCGTTCCGGCTCGTCTTTGCAACAGAATCTGGAACAGGTCAATCAGGCCAGGTTTCTGAACGCGGGACGTGGGACGCACCCGACTACTCATGTTGAACATTTTCCGCATTCTTTCACGGATTGCTGGAATGTCGTTCTGTGCGAGTGCTACGAGATAGAACTTGCCATGCTCCGACAATAAATCCTGTCGTCCATTATAAGCAACGGCGCTGCATACGAATTGATGACGACACACCCCAACGTTATCTAGAAATCGATTTGTTGCCTCCATGCCGTCGAGTCCCCCTGCCCAAGAGCCAGCGATGTCACCGCTGCCTTGTGCATGGGAAAATTCTTCATGGACTGTAGGAACGTATGGGGGATTGAATAAGACAATGTCAACGCGATGTCGCAGCCGTGTCAATAGCGGCTTTGAAAGATTGCACGTAATTGGGTCAAGAGGAATCTAGATCGCCTTGAACTTGAGTGAAGCTTCCCGAAGATTGATCATGGGAATATCTTACCCCGTTCTGTTTGCCCGTAGCAAAGGTACAGACTGAAGCGCGTTGGTTGATATCAGTGCAGAGGTAAACTGATACGGTCAGCATCGGTAAAGGTTGTCGCATTGTGTAATCGGGGGCAACTGACGGGCATTCGTTGGTCCCAATATTGAACCTAGGAAGGCGGACACACAACCGGATCCAGAGCTAGCTAGTGCCTTTAGAGAAAGGGTCCAGTAGTCTGAAGGGTCTCTTACCCTATTTCAAGGCATATCAACGGTTTTTGTGCCTTGAGCTGTTCCATGTCCTTTTCAAGGCCATCTAGGAGTAGAAAGGTATCCTCTGTGGTGCCGTCAGTCGTCGAGTAACAACGAATTATGAGACAGTATTACCTGCTGGATCATATACATGGAGCCTGTCTTCTTTGGAGAGATGGGATAAATCTGGTGTCGGGATCATCGTCGTCGTCTGCAAGCGGGGTCGATAAGATCAAATGAATCGATCACGTGGTAGACGCGTCGGCAAAAGCGTGTCACGTCAACTTGAACTTGAACTCATCTTTACCCATGGCTAGCCGTGCAAAGGCGTCCGTGCCCATTACGCGCGCGTCGACGCGAACAAAGACTCCCACTGGCCCATCTCCAAGTCCACCTCCTGCGACAAAAGCGATCAAGTCAAAGCCATCGACCCGATCAATCGCAGCCTCGGGAGATCCTGCAACGAAAACGGCAGTCCCGAAAAAAGGATCGGCAAAGAGAGCAGATTCACCAGATGCAAAGCATGCCGCACCAAAGAAAAAAGTTCTGGTCGCAAAGCCAGCGATAGCAGAGCAATCGGAACCGATCACGGTGCGTGCAAGGAGATCATAATGCATATGGCAGCACTAGGACCTAGTATCTCGGAATAGGCATACCTTCGCATACGACCTCATGTTGGCGACGATGAGCCGACAACTATGCCTTACTTGGATCCCTTGTCGGATTCTGCGGTTAGGATGACCGATCCATCCAGCGACGGTCGCGGATCCTCTGGGTTGTACTACCGAGTGTCAACAGCACCTCCTTCCTCGATTTACAAGTTCTCTCGCGTCTTCCTTCCGTCTACTCAGCAAGCCAGCTTCTTCGCGAAAACGACGCTCCCCCTTGTTCAGGACTTGCTGGATGGGCAGAACGGTCTTCTCTTCACGTATGGGGTAACGAATTCTGGGAAAACGTACACTATTCAAGGAGGAAATGAACCTGGTTCCGGTGGAATTCTACCAAGGACGTTAGACGTGATATTCAACAGTGTTGAAAACTTGCAAAGTGACGGACGGGTGAGTGCGGCGAGTGCCCAGAGGCAAACATGCTAACAAGAACCACAGTATCGGCCTGTCAGACTCTATGGGGTAGAGGAGGCTGGTCCGTCAGATTTCTCCCTCCCTCCCATTGACATCGATGTCCCAAGCGAACCGGCCCTTGCCGAAGTTCTGGCTGAGCATATGGCATCCTCAAATGACTCTGACCTCCATGCTGATCCGACGACAATAAAACTCGATCGCAACTACGAATATTCTGTCTGGATCTCTTACGTGGAAGTATATAACGAGAAAGTCTATGATCTTCTTGCTTCGGTCAACGATAATCAGGATGAGGAAGTGAGACGAGGTGCAGGTGGGGTTCTCGTGACCAGAAAGGCACTCGCAGTGAAGCCCTCTCCTGCTCATGATGCGATGGATGACAGTGGAACCGGGAGCGCAGGGAGATATATTTCTGGACTTAAACAGTTCCACGTTTCCAGCGCTGCGCAAGCGAAGGCACTTGTCAAACTTGGGCAACTACACAGGCGCGTATTTGGAACGCTTGCAAACAGTCAGAGCAGTCGAAGTCACAGCCTGATCACTATAAAAATACTCAGAAATCACCGTGGTGATCGAGATGTAGGCTGCTTTTTCCCATATCGTTGGCAAGTATAGTAGGCTTAACTTTTGTCAGGACCCAAGTGCGGTCCAAATATCACGACTCACCCTTGTTGATCTTGCTGGATCGGAGCGCACGAAGCATACCCAAACCACTGGCGACCGGCTCAAGGAGGCGGGAAACATCAACAAGTCCCTCATGGTCCTTGGTCAGTGCATGGAGGCAAGTAGAGGTTGGCTTTGACAGGTCGTAGTTTGATTATGTTTGAAGGTTATGAGGTCCAACCAAAGGCGCTTAGCTTCAAGTCTTGCTAATCCAGGTCAGAGCAATACTGTGGATGTAAGAAGAACACTGGCTGTGGTACCATTCCGACACAGCAAGTTGACAGAGATTCTTATGGATTACTTTGCTGGTGATGGCAGAGTGGCATGTCTCCCATTTCCGACTTGCCACACAATCCCTAATCCCTATGTTCCGTTCAGGTTATGATCGTGAACGTTAACCCATACGACACGGGGTTTGACGAGAACTCACATGTCATGAAATTTTCTGCGTTGGCAAGAGAGATATCAACGGTAGTGAATAATGCCCCCGTACCCCGCGTCTTCACCAGTCCTACCAAACCCGGTACGACTGTTAAACCTGGTCATTCGGGATTGCCACGTGCCATTACACGAAAGGTGACAATATCGAGCATTGTGCCTGGAAAGAAGCTCAGTGAGGCACATCTAGAGGTACTCGAAGGTGAGCATAATTGGCGAAACATTGTGGCGGTCGCATGACAAGCACTTTAGAGGATGAAGAAGTCAACGATGATCAGGCGGAGAATAGTGACGACGAGCCGATCAATCCGTTGGTGGATGCCTTATTTGATGAGATCGAGGGCCTACGTCTAAAAGTAAGGAGATCGGAATTTCTTGGAGGTGATTTGTGATGAGCATCTTTAGCTTTACGAAGCAGAAATGCGGTGTGCAATAGTGGAGGCAGAAACTCGCGAGGAAGTCATGAAAGAGATGGAAGAGAGGATGCGCGCTGTTGAGAGAACCTACGCGCTACGGCTTATGAGTGAGGTGCGTCACCATGGCATTCACTGCGTATATTATGCTTACTGAACGAGGTAGGTTGAGCGCAATGAGCGAAAAATGGATGCAAAAATTGACATGTTGCACCAGGCTGGCTTGCTGGGAACCGCAACGAGATCGGTGGAGGCATCGGAGTCGCATTCGGAGAGCGAGATTGAAGATATCGTTGCGGACGTACGTTGCCACATTTTGTTGTGGAACACAAGAACTGATCTAGCACAGTCCGAATCCGAGGTGGACTCTATCGAGGTGGCTGAGGAGCATGAGACGGATGGGGAATCCGAGATACCCTCCTCTCCATTGCATGGAAAGGGAAATCCTGCCTCGGGTTCGAAGACTATTAAAAAATACAGTGCGAATCGGTTGACAGACGCGTCCCTTGCGGACAAGGTAAACGATACCATCTCGCAAAATACGGACGAAGATGAGGAGACGGCGTCGTCCGCCGAGGATGATGCTTCAGATGACTACGTTCCTGCGACGACCGCCAAGAATGCCAAGAAACTCAAGAAACCACCCCAGGACAAACCTTCAAAAACAAGTACGGGCAAGAGGCCGACGAGGTCGGTATCCAAGCTTGAGCAGGAGATAAAGAGTCTATCTGTAAATGATAATACCCCGGCGGAAACGGACGATTCAGTGGTCATTCTTCCGAACCGAAAGCTCCGCCAGGCAGCTGTGGAAGCTGGCGGCCCGGGTATTGTGTATGTTCCTGGTAAAGGAGAGGTGGACCCAGTGAAGAAGAGAAAGAGGTACGTAGATTGAGGATGCTGCTTACAGAGATCTCATTCACAGGATACAGGCAATTAGTAAAGAAAAATGTAGTCACGGAGGACGAGGTGGAAGAGGTCGTTGGGGCGATGGAGCACAGATCGCTGAGGAAGTCTGTTAGACGGATGGCGAGGGGGAGTAAATAATCACGTGACGAGACGCGTATCACGTGCATTTATTGTATTGGGAGTTTGATCGGAGTGTCCGAGTTAAACCAACTTCCGATGACGGTCAAACGCAACTCACCTTCGCGGCGGAACTCGTTTGCGGTCGCGAACAAGACACAAGAACACCCCGGTCGACGACGGAGAGCACATTCTATTGCTCCTGGAGATCGCCAAAGCCCAGCAGCCAAAGCTCGTCGTTCCCTGGTCCGTTGATCTGTCTATACGCCTGCTATTCCTTATCTTGTCTCAGGTTCCCAGAAAGAGCATTCTCAAGGCGGCGGTCAATGCTGCAGATGCCGACGGTGACGATGCGACCCAGTCAATGGACATCACTCGCGACTATCGCGACGACAACCTCACTCGCAAATCCCTGGGTAGGCGCGTCAGTTTCGCCAATCATGCTCACGTGCGCCTCTTCGAAGTACCGGACCACAACACAAACAGCACCACTTCACCCCAGTCATCCCCTGCCGCCGAACCAGACCTTGATTCTCCCCTTGCCACAAATGACGAGAACGCGTACCCGGGCGCTCAGAGGTCTCGTAGACGCAGCTCAGCTCGCCGCTCAATGGCTGTAAGCGACGGCGGTGGAGAGGAGTCGATGGACATGGACTCCGACGATACAGGCTATTCCCCGTCCGCATTTTTCCGTGCGGGCTCTGTGGATGACGAGTTCATCGACCCGGACGGTCAGTCTGAAGGTGATGACATGGACGTGACCGAAGTCGTTCCACGAAATTTTGTCAGAAAACGCTCTCTGTCATTAGGAGTTCCCCGCCAGCCGCTAGCGAATCTTTCCATACCACAGTCACCTGCAGACGCTCACGACGGCCAGCAGGACGTATCTAACGAGGCGTCCTATGTCGAAGAGGGATCACAGTCACAATCTTTCACCTCGGAAGGCGACGTGTCGCAGCCGATGGAGTTCACAGTTCCCCTCATTCGCCCGCCCGAGCCACCAAGCAAAGAATGGTTGGCCCTGCGTTCTGCTACCCACTCGGGGGATACGCCTTTTGTTCCGTCGTCAGATGACGACGTCGCAAACGATGGGGAGGATGTACAAGAAATGGAGCTAACTGACGCCGTCTCAAGATTGCAGGCTGCTCGAGCTTCCCTTGGCCTAGGCGAACCTGGTAACGCTGAGGGAGGAGACGACAGCTTCACGAGTACCGAAGATAGCTTCATGGACGAGGATGTTCGTGGTGGCGAAGATGAAAATCGGACTGTCAACGTCACTCAACTTCTGAGACGTGTCAGTCTCGGACTGAGTGCAGATTCCACTATGACTTCAATGTTCGGCAGCCAAGAACAGACGAGGGAGGAGGCGATTAACCAAGCAGTACCAGCTCCATCTTCCTCCATCCCACCAGCTGGTTCGCAAGGAATCTATCCGACACTCCCAGTATCTCCCCCTCCTAGTGGTGCTGCTGCTATCCCTCAAGCCTTACACACGGAAGTGCCTGCCAACGACGACCCCGCTGCTTCTGCAGCAGCAACGACCGAGTCAACATCATCATCAGACGCACAACCTGTCCCGTCAGAGAGCCTTCCGCAGCCTCAACCCCCGTTGAACTTCACCTTTACGCCGAAACCTCGCACCCCCGCACCCCCCGTCCGCTCTCGTTCGTCCTCTCCTAACAAAGCACCTCCGTCTCCCAAAAAGTTTACTGCAGCATTTGCACCTCCTATTCCCCGCCCTTCTCCTCGCAAACAATCAAGTGATATCTTGGTCACTGATCCGGGCGTGCAACCAAGCCCAGCGAAGCGACCTGGTGGCGCAGAAAGACTATCGATTACCCCAGGGCGCGGTACTGGTGCTGCCCGAGTTCTGTTGTCACCATCCAAGACATCACCACTCAAGCTAGCATTATTGCATGCCGAGGAGCAGCGTATCGCTGGACCGAATACGCGTCCCTCAGTTGGTTTTCGGCGTCCATCGGACTATTTCGCACAGCGGAAGAGCCTGGGTGGTGTGGCTCCCGATCCTGCTTTGGCAATGAGTGCCAGGGTTACCCTCCCTGCTCGAATCTCACCCCCTAAGAAAAGTGTCTTTGCGCCGGGGCGAAGGAGCGCCGGCTTTACTGTCGACTCCACAGAGAATGGGGACGTCCAGCGTAGATCGACCTCACCGACCAGGGTAAACAATCTCGAAGGACAAGAACAATCCACCGAACATCCCTCGCCCCTTGGTAACGTGCCCAGACGCTCCTCCCGTCGCAAGAGCATGGTGCTTACACCAGGTGAAGAGGACATGCAACCTGACGATGACGATGAAGCAGAAGTGGACGCAGACGATGAGCTGGGACCCCGGATATCCATAGAGCAGTTCTTCGAGATGACAGGTATTCGATTCATGGACGACATTGCTGCACCTCGGCGCTCGATTGTTCATCCTTCTGCTCTGCGTCCATCACGCAGGGCATCGATGGAAGCGCAGATACCTCTCGCGGAATATGTGGTTGCGATGGCCGTGAACGTTCCCCAACTAGAACTCTACAGTCATGTCAGCAAAGATTTGCAAGCTTGGGTTGAGCGTATCAAGGAGATACACAGAGACGCGGAAGAAGAAGCCCAGAAAGCGACTCCTCCGCTTTTCCAAGAGTTCGTCAGCACTGACGAGAGCGGGCAGGCCGAGTTATTACACCAGCTCAAATTAATCAAGGCTCACAACCACGCGCAGGCCAAGTCAGAGTGGTATGATTGGAAGATGCAATGGGTCGAACAGCTGTACCAAAGTGCAGACGAAGGTTTCAAGAGCCTGGAAGCGGTAAGCGGCTTGTGCTTCATTGACCAAGCGAATCTCATATTTTATCTAGGACGCCACAGTTCTGGAGGAAATCATACAGCAGGCACAGGGCATAATTCCCGGTCTACAGCAGGAGTATGACGATCTAATGGCAGAACTCGCGAGAGAGAAGGCTGAAGTAGCAGAACTTGAAGGATGCGACCAAGATTATCTAAACGAGCTGAAAGCTACCATCGCTGAGCAAGGGTACGTTGTTTACGCTATTGGAAACTGTGGCAACGGTTTTTACAAAGGTTCAGTGCGGAGCTGGACACCTATCATGCCGATGTCAAGGAAGCCAAGACGAAGCTGGATCGTCTGGAGGACAAGTTCAACGAAGTCGAATCACAGAAGAAAGAGGTCGCTTCCGTAGTAGAAGATGCTGAACGACGTATTCACATGCAGAAGACGAGCACGCGTGCGGAAATACTGCAGCTGAAAGGCGAGTTGCTACATCTAGCACACTGGCAGGACATTCACTGAGCCCCTGTAACAGACGAGCTGGAGGCCCTCCAAACCTTGCACATGTTGAAGGCGACCAAGGTTCTCCCGGAGTTGTTCGAATTTACTTATGCGTCGAGTTATTGTGTATCCATTCCTTGCATAAAGTTCCATCCGGTTGTTGCAGACATACAAATCAAACGAACCAAGAATGTCAAGACGAAACACAAGGAAGTCTCCCCTGTCCTGAGTGCACTGATGCTGCGAACGGCACGCCAGCTCGTCATGCAACACGGAGACCAGAGCATTCGTCAAGTAAATCCTCTCGCTATCAAACTTTGACGCGGCTGACCGACTGTCTATTGCAGATCGTTCAGCGTCTTGGCGACTACTGGTCATCCTGTTCGCAGCTCCAAACTCAGCTTAAACTGCTATCTATCAGGTACCCCCTTGCGATCGAAGAGACACCAGCCGGTTTCGCTGCCACTGCAACGGTCTTATTTCCAACTCGCGAGGCCAAGGCGCTCATATCATTTATTATTGATACCTCCATACTTTCTTCCTGGCCGGTGTTAATACAATCGGTACGTTGCGATGTGAAGGTGGCATACGGATCCATCGAGTGAGTACGCTGTGGACATGTTCTATTCGCGCACTCAAGCCCCCCTCGCAGTCAAGACAGTATCTACAAGGCTGTCACCGCGCGCTTACGACAGGCTAGTCCTGTCAGCAATCATGGTTATTTACTGGATGCTTGCATGGAAACAGTAGAATGTATTGCATAAGGGGTCAAGATAATCTGTTACGCCGATAATCATGAGGATTCGTAGCCCGATCCAGCATAGTGTACGATGTACAATGATATTTACGGGAAGGACATTACTAGAAGGTTGGACATGACCGAACATGATGAGACTGGACAAAGATGGGTATCCCCTCGATCCAAAGACGTGAAAAGTAGGTCGTGAACATGACCTACGAACAGCATCAGACAACTCGTTCGAGGTTGGGAAGAAGCATGAACTCACGTGAATCAAGCAAGTAAACTTTGCAATCGCCCTTGGTTGTGATCCAGCACACTCATAAAGACGTTTAGCACTTCACGAGCAGACCGTAAGTTATCCCTCTCGTCATCGGCCTGGTTCTTCACCGAGGACCACAAGGAAGCAGCTTCCTTCGCCATACACGACAGCTCCCAGGCTTTATGCACGTTGGCAAGCTGTGCATCCCACGACAACTGCGCCGCTCGTTGACCCCGTTCAAAACCAGCCTGTGTCGCTTCAGCACTCCGGGCCTCCACCCGTCGAAGCTCATCCTGGAGTGACACTGTGAACGCAGCCCGTTCCTCGTCCGTTCGCTCCCTCGCCTCCACGCTGGTGCGCAATTGCTGCTCGAGAAAAGAAACCTGTCTCGCAAGTTCTTCTGTCTCTCTGACGCGGCACTGCTTTGCAACATAAAGTTGCTCCTCGAGCTCCTGCAAACGCGAGAGCCTTTCTTTCGCAATAGACTCCGCCTGAGCAATTTGCAGACGAAGGAGAGTAGTGGTACCAGAATCCGTATGAGGTGGCAATTCGACCGAGGTTTCAAATATCGGAGCTAGGTGATAAACCGCGGGTGAAGGGGTTACATCGGGAAGAAGGACCTGCGAGATTGAACCATAGCCAGAAGGAGAAGGCAACGCAGACAAGTTCGGGGTCTCTGGGACATCCAGAGCTAGGGTGCTGGGGTTGGGGGAGAGATAACCCGGGGTGAAAGGAGCCGCAATATCCGCCAACCTGCCCTCCAGGTCTTCTCGCACGAGGATTTGGGAATCGTCGGCTGTGAGCTGTTCAAAGGACGCAATCGAACCGCGATTTTGATCATTACGACGACCTCTAGGCCGCAATGCTGGAGAACTCTCTGAGGGAGGTAACGCCGACAGATACGAGAGGTTGGTACGAGTTGGCAGGAGACTAGACGGACGGGAGGGTGTCTGAAGCCCAGACTCTGAGGTCTGCATGGTCGTACAGATCCTCGGAATCGCAGGGGTCGGCGCTGCGAGAGATGCCACGGGAGCAAGAAGTAGTTCAACATCATCAATCTCCATGCTGTCCTCGCTGTTACTTTCGTCGCTCTGCAAAAGTCTCATCACAGGGTCTTTTCCATTATCACCAAGACTGCCGACGGAAACCTGGTGAGAATGATGGGCAAGTGGAGACTCTGGAGGTTGGCGCTTAGTAACCTTCAACGGGGTCGTGTTCTGACTTGCTGCTTTTGAGCGGCCAAAGCCAAATGCATTTCTGAGCGAGGGCGGATTCAAGGGCGAGGGATGGGAGCTGCACGAGGAAGCTGAGGAAGGGGGTCGCGTGGCGGCTCGGGACGGGGATGAAGTTTCAGCAGTCTTGACTGATTTTGCTGGCCGAGTAGATATAGCACGGGCTGGAGACGAGAGAGACTTGGCGGCGGGAGACGACTGGGCAATCTTGGACTTGGTGGGAGTAGTCGGGCTGGGAAGATTGACTTTTACCGCCAGCGCCCTGTGTGGCAACGGACTAATAGGTCGAGAGACCCTCTCCACAGAGGAACGGAGAGTGCCTTTCTCCTTGGGGGAATCTCTTTGTGCACCCTCGTCCTCTTCCGAAGTGCTGAACCGCCTACGAGTCCCCACACGGACAGGGGAGAGCGGTTTCTTGGTCGGCTCAATGAGTGCTGACTTGGGCCGATACTTTGGGAGAGCAGACGAAATGGTGGAGGAAGCGGTCTTGGAGCGTAGCGTCGAACGTCTAGAGGGAGACGGGTTAGGATCTGGGGACTTGACGCCATGTTCGTCTGAGGAAGGACCATGTTTGAGGAGGGTTGACTGTCTCCTGCGAGTTATGGTCTTGTAGGAGGGGCTATCCTCCTTTCCATGTGTGGGCGTGGGAGGCTTTGGTTTCGCGTGATTGATCGTGGTAGAGCTCATGAGACTGAGGCGACGCGAGGAGGAAGACTCTTTGGATTTCTTGAGGGCTTTGTCGCGGTCGCGAGAGTCCTTGTTGATCACGTCGACGAGGGCCTTTCCGACAGATGTGAAATTAAGGGAATTGCGCAGAGAAGAGCGTGTTGTAGGTTTGGATGGACGGCCCGAAGGCTTGGAGGTGGCTTCGGACGCCATGAGGACGATCAAGCTAGTTGCACTGTGAACGAATTTCGAGAATGATTTTTAGGATGTCAGTTCCAGCCGGTTACAATGCGCCCCGCGCTATGTTCAACGCTGCCGTCGTCGTCGTCGTCGTTGTGGTTGACGTTGAAAAAGCAACAACTCGCCGAAAATATTGTTGTTTATTTGTCGCTCACCACATAAATCTACCGACACCCACACGCTCCATATACAAAAACACGTAAACTGTTGCGAAATTGATCGCCCCATACCACAAACCTTCAACCAAAAGTCCTAATGAACTTATATCCGCCACCTGAGCCCGCAACAGGACGTAAGGCACTAAGAAATACCGTGGCTCCAAAAGTGGCGTAGGCAAAAGCGTTGCAATAGTCGCAAGGGGCAGAACAAGGGTCTGCAGCAACGTCTGGTCATCAGCTGATCGATGACGTTCAGGGTTAATTCCCAATTTCATCGATAGTGGTCAACCCGGATCTCACCAACACGCAGCCACCACGCCCACGCACAAGCTTGGTATCCTGGTATGAATAGGTAAGGCACAATCGGATGCAGCATGAACACACGACGCCACACGTAGAAAGTGTAATGGCGGTTATCAGAGAGCAAAAACGGGTGGTGGATTCTTCGAAATCCATTCAGAAATTTAGTTGCGGCGATAGAAGACAGGCTGTGAGTCACCCACGTGAACCTGTGCACCGTATAGGCCATGAATGCTGAAAGCAAGGCCGTTAACGCAACTTTCCTATGTCCAATCTATCAGCGGCTTCTCTCCAGATTATCCGCTTGTCAAGACAGACAGACCCTCTGGTTCCAAACATGCGGCGAAGAACTTCCTTCCCGAGCTTCACTGGCCCATCGCGACCAAAAACAATTGCAGGCCACCCCATCAACATCGCGAACGCGACGAAGTAGTACAGTTGGGGTACATGCAACACGGGAACGTGGTTAGCCTTGTCACCTAGAATGAAAGTAGAGGTCAAATTCACGGAATTTACAACATTGCCTCCGAGATCCCGCACCTAGCACGATGCCGCCATTCCAGAGCACGAATGCAACAAACAGAACCAATACGAGCAAGTAAGGTGCAAGCGGAGGGATTAACTCTGGCAATGCGTATGGGGCACTCATGATCGATTGCAGAATGTCACCTGGCAGTTATGTGACAGTTGTGGTGAACAATTCAAAAATGGAAACTAGTCTACTCGCCTGGGCCAGCCGACAATGCGGGCGGGTCGTGCAGCAGCATATTTCCGCGTTTGAACCGTAAACGCATTAGCTGACTGATGGCAAACGCGTACACCACCCATATGATGTTCGTTTGACGGAAAAGACAACTGACGACACCCAACTGCGGGAAATAAGAGTAAATAGACGTTAAAACAATGCTTGGCGACGAGACGCACCACCGCCGCAGACATATGCCAATGTTGCGTTGCGAGTATGACGGTCAGCAGCACCGAAACAAGACTTGGTACCTCCGTGTAGTAAAGGAATCCATAGAACCAAGCTATCGGAAACGTCGACAGAATGATCGCTTCAACACTCGGAGCGAGTAAGGGAGGTGGCCGACGGCGTTGGTGAAATGCAAGCAGACGAGTGAGGAGGAAGGGAAGGGAGATCAAGGTGAGGGTCACGGTGAACCGTAGTAATGCCACGTTGCAGCGAAAGGCGAATATGCGACTAAACAACACGCTGAGAATATACCTGGAGAGTCGACGGCTTAATTATACAAGTCGTGTCACTGGAACGAAACAAACTAACAGTCCTGGCGGCGTGGTGATTTTCGAGTGCCAGACAGTCCACTCACCCCTGCAGTACGCTTGTGCTTGTGGGACATGGAAAGGTTCGTCCTGTCGAATATGAACACGTTGGTCAATCCATAGACGGTCGAAACCTGAGCCTGAGCCACACCATATACGGCTCAGTAACTTGACTGCTGAATTCCTTCCACACGGACAGGACGGCACCGCAGTAGATGAGGAAGAGGATCATCGTTTTGGGGGGCATTTTCTGAGGCGAACGTGGCCGAGCCGAGCTCAATGTTGCCGGAAGGTAGTGTGTATACGGTATACGTATGGTTACATGACGGATATTGACCAGCGACACCGCTAGGCCTGGCCGGCCCGGGCACGCTCCTCATCATACGAAAGACCAGAGAACTGACATATGGAAAGTGGTTGCTCGGCTTTTCCATACCACGTGTACTTGTATACAATTACATTCGCCTTTCCTCGCTACTTGGCTTCAAATTTCAGACACTGCGCGGCTGGTCCGGCAACAGTAAACCGTCCCAAGCCGGAATGGGCCGCTCTGCTTGAGGTGTGATACGAGCACCGTGGCGACGCTCCACCGCGTTGGCTCCGAAGTTGACCATAGCAGACTAGACAAACTGTCAGCAAGAAATCCAACTTACTCACACGAACTTGGCTCACATGCGCAGTCACCCGGTTGTCCCACAATACCACGGTGCCAGGTGCCCACTTGACCCTAGCCTGCAGATCACCACTTTTTTCGATGTGATCATACAGGAACTTGAGGATGGTTTCTTCTCTTCGTCAGTGTACGTACGGGAGTAAAACAGAATGAAATGGCCCTACCGGACTCTTCACGTTTCAGGCCGACGATACGTCTGGTGAACTCCTTGTTCACGTAGAGTGCTTCTTCTCCAGTCACCGGGTGACGCCTTACCACGGGGTGGATGGTTTCTATCGGTTCGCGTCTGACTACGCCTTCCATCTTCCCTGACCGAGAGTAATTGGCTTGTTCGACTCCAGAATGTACGGCGCTCAGGGTTCGTAGGAACGCAACGAAAGACGGGGATAATTTTTTAAGCAAAGCGACCTGGGACGCGAACAGCGTGTCACCACCTGTCGACGGTTGAGAGAGAAGGAAGAAAGTTGTAAGTCCAGGAGGCTGAAGTTCGTAGGTCACATCAGAGTGCCAGGCCGTAGTCGTGATGCTTTCGTCCACGTCAAAGACGAGAAAGTTCGAGTTGGCGTCCCTAGAAAAACCGTTCAGACATATCCAATCGGACGAGGTTGCACGGAAACTGACTTGTATACTAGATGGATCTGCGGATAATCCTTTGGGTGGCTTGTGATGGGGTGAATGTGCAATCTGCATGATGGATAACATTACTATGGGACACAAGACAGCGAATGAAATTGAGACGACGAACCTTCCAAAATGACGACCCCAATCTAGATAACCTTCTAGTCCCTGGTCGATGAAATCCGTTTGGTCCCTGAAAACCATCAACCCACGTCTAGCGACCTACATTCAAAGTTCTGTAGCATTGTAATTGTGGTGATATGCCCGTTGAGCTTACCTCTAACGCGAGCTGATCCCTCCCATCACTATCGAGATCCCTGAGACTGATTCCTCGAACCTCAGTACCCAAGTCTGGGGTCAGCTCAGTTACGCTCGTTGCATCTTTCAAAAAGGTACGGGGGTCCGAGTGTTTGAGAGCACGGAATCCAGGGTCAACGTGATCAAAGGGGACGAGAGGAGGATATTTATCCTGATTGAGAGTGGGAAGAAGGTGGGCATATTTGTACGAGGTTTCTTTTCCTTTCAGGTCATTCTCTGCGTGTAGAATCAAAGTCTCCTCGGTTTGGGTGGCTGTTTGGGTGGTAGACATGGCTTGAGTCAGACTCGAGAGACGGGGTGGATAAAAGTCTGAGACGGGGGAACGACTACCTGCGCGCAGATTTATCAGTCGATAAGAAAGAGGGGTCACATGAGTAGAAGATTGGATGATCGTGTGATCCCGTTCATATTTTTGTCTATTCAGCAGTGAGTCAGCCAGCTCACTGCTCGGCGACCGTGCTAGTAACCACACTGGAGATCAATTAAACTTGGGTAGCGTCGCCGGCAGAAACCTTGTTTGTTTGTCTGGTTGAGCGTGAACTTGAAAAGTCAATGCATTGGAACTTGACGTACATATATAATCACGCAGTAAACCATACAGATGAACGTAGAGGAATGCATATTGGTGCATATACTTGGAGGGGGGAATAAACGAATGGTTGATGTCGTAAACGGAAAGAAGATTGATGCTGTGCGTGTCCGCGGAAATAAGATCATTCATGCATGTCTTGCAGCGGTCACTGACTGGCCAGTAGGTGATCGTGTAATCGGCACCAAGCACTTCTGTGTGTGCACATGAACGAAAAGTGAAATGATAGTAACGTAATGACTTACCTGCGAGATCAGCGACCTGTTGTTTGAGCATATCGTTAATGTCATTAGGGTCATGATTGCCAATTTCACGTTTCTCTTTCTTCTGAAAGTAGAAAACATCGGGTGAACGATAGTCGTCCAATCAAGGATAAAAGACTTACGAGGGAAAGAGGGTGGTCCATTTTTATGGTTCCCAGCCGCCAGACCTTTGATATGAGCGAAGGATGGTTCGTCTTTCTCCGTGTCAATGAGATCCTCAAACCCCTATGATATTTTTGAACACTGTATCCATGTCATTTGACAGTCGGAACTCGGAACGGTGAGCGCTTGATCTTGCAGCTAAATTTGACGTCTTCGAACTTTGACTGGAATTGATTGGTCGATTGATATGCACGAGAGGAACAACATGCAACCGACGCCATCTTGATCACACAGTCCCGAAACATTTTCATACAGAAAAACCTTGTTAGCAGAAGTAACTGTAGAACGAGGGGACGAATATGCACCTCAAGTGTCATTTGCAAATGGTGATGACGAGACTCGTCTTGCAAAGGATGATGGAAGAAACAGTCCAGGGTAATTTAATATGGAAAGTGGAGCAGACAATGTATGAGATGATGAATTGGATCACAGTGATTTCATGGGGAACATCATAAGGAGTTCATTCAGTCTCATCTAATCAAGCACGCACGCGTGGCGACATGCTCGCTTGCTGATAAACCTGAAAAGGTATACACCATGGAGGTAGGTACTAGGGGGGACTCTATATCGGACTTTGAATTGGACTTATGGGTAGTCGGACTCCAAGTTGGTCGGACTCCCCTTGATGATCATAACGTCGTGCTATCGGATAGACATTGCCATTGACCAGCGGAGATGATGTCTTGTGTAGCGTCGAATCGACACACTGAGCGGAATGGGGTCATATTGAAGGAGTTGTCGACCAAATTCCGCATGACCTCCATATTCCTCTGTCGACTTTCAAATGCTTCTGAGAGAGTCGGAGGACACCTTTTCATCGTTGTCGACCGCGGGGGCGTCGATGGGCTGGTCATCGTTTCTAGACCTCGTTTGGTCTTGAAGTGTCATGGATGTGGAACGATTGGGGCAACATGTAATACTTCTCTTGTGCTGGCAGGTTGCTTCCGAGTCATCTCTCGTGGTGTGGACGGCGACATAGATACGAATTCCGAGTAAGTGATTTATGTACTATGTACGAATAATAGTTCAGGCCACGATAATGATCCGGGTTTGGTAGCAATGTAGTGGGAGATCTTCAATAAAGACAATACTGGTAGCCTAGATATGAGGAATATATTCGACCCAAGGTATAGTCTGGTGAGCAGAGCACGGCAGCGCAATAAAGTTTTCGTACATCAACTTCACGAATATAACCCGTGTTATGCCAATAATGCCTCCAGCGAGATATAATAGCAGGCTACTTACGAATCCCATATGCATCTTCGTATGTAGTGACCACCCAATGACGGCCATGAATCCACTTGCTATCAATGCGAGAGATGCATTACGCCACTGCAAAGCCTGATATTCCATCGGAAATTCATGATTCCAAGCCGCCAGGTGTAAGGTACCTATAACACACGACGCGAAACAAAAAGAGATCAACATGCCCTTGCTAGCATCCTTTTTGTTGATCGTATAGCTGCATATTAGGTCAGCATGGTGCGAACGGTAACAATGTATGTAATACTTGCCATCGCAACCGTCGACGAGTGGTCGCTTGTTCAGCGTCAGCCGCCAGTGATCCTGCAGCCATCTCGATGGGCATTCTAATCTCATATTTTTCAGAGAAACTATGTGTTGAGTAATTCAAGCAATACTTACGAGGGCAACCTGGACCATCTTGAAACCGTGACGGCCCTGACCGCTGCTGACACTCTGACTATTGCACACACCCTTACGATAGACGCTCCTAGTCTGTAGAGAAAGTTGGATTGCGACTTCCATGCTTTCGATCTGGATCCTATTTCAGCACAGCATCTACTTCATCAATCAAATACCTACAACTCCTCCGGCGAATACACCTTGTCCTCCTGGGTCTCATCGAAAACATGAGGGGATCCAGCGTTGAGCGGCTTGCTCCACCATAAGAGGAGATAAATCACCGCCAGCAAAGACATGCAAAGAGTGTCAAATTCCACCAGTGTGACCGCGAGCCCGGTGAAATAACGGACAGCAATCTGTAGCATGAACCAGAACAACTGGATGATGAAGATTGCCTTTGACACAGCATCTGATTTGCTCCTGTCCTGGATGTCTTTCTCCGTGATTAATGGATTCACGATTTTGCCTGCCTCACAGAGGTCGAGAAATTCGAAGGCATTGATCACTTTCAGAAATCCTTCCTTGTTGCGATAAACAAAGCCACCAGAGCCTGCAAAATAGCTGTGTGCCATGGACCATTCATATCCGTTCTCTGGAGATTGATTGAAAGTTGTCAGACGCACCCTCAGGCTATCATTGGACGAATGAAGAGACCTACCACGAAATTCTCTGACGCTGTGACGAGCCCTCATCCACTCGTCCACCGCTTCCCCGATCAAAAGCTCTGGCATAGCGAAGCCCATGAAGACGTAGGTCCCATGATTTTTTAATATCAATACCAACTCTTTTCCGGGTTCTGGCACGTCAAGATGGACTGCATGCCATATGCAAATCACCAAGGTCACCGCACAGCTCCCCAGTATACTCCACTGGCTACGATACAACCCAACTGGAAGCTCTTCCAGGCAGGTAGAGTTCGTCGTATTGGTGTTCGTTCCCTGGACGAAGTGAGAGAGATGGAGCAAAATGAACAGTAGACGGATCATGGTAAAATCAAGGTCACCTTGAGGGCCTCCTGGAGTCTGAACGAGCTACTTAAGTGACGGATGTAATACAGCATGGCGGTGGGGGAACTGGGTAGTTCCACGATAATGGATCATCGTCGTGACGACTTGGTTGACTTGGCTGATAAGAAGCCCTCCTCATCGATCATTGATCATCCCCGCCCCCGCCGGGCAGGCAGTGACTCGAAACTTCTCGTCCACCATCCATTTTGGGTGTGGAGCTCTCACGAGCTTCGGAATATTCCGATCACCAAAGGGATACACCGGGGGCATAATTGGGTAATAGTATTTACCATTTCCCACCTGCTAGTATGTACTCGACGTTTCAAATAACACCATGTTAGTAATCTCAAGATCAACAACCCCGTCAAATATTGGGTTTGAGGAATGTTCTTGTGTAGTAATAGCTGGCTTTTCATTAAAAATTCAATGAGGGAAGCATGTGTGGCTCTGACCCGCCTCATAAAGGAACTTATCTCTTAAAATTGACGGCGTGAATTGGCAATGCGTGGCCATAAACGGAAGGTCGCCGCGGGATCCCCTCGGCCAGCTCGACGGCACGTGACTTTGGATTCCCGCCCTTGCCCCTTTCGGGACGAACGCGAGTGCGAG